>JAQGBW010002585.1:0-19226 GCA_034698625.1 Julus scanicus
TTGCTATGCACAGAATGGCACTCGGTGCTGATTTCGTTTTTGGCAATTTCTTCAATGGGAGTTTTGGCAGTGCACATTCAGATACATGTTTTTACTAATTTCAAACGGAGGGCTATTTAGTAGATCAATGAGCACCGAGTGCCATTCTGTGCATAGCAACCAAAAATTTACAACATTTTTTTCTTTGATCTTCACCGCCACTTGGGCGATCGAGGTTTTTACTTTCAAAAGCATGCTTTCAAAAACAAAAAGCATAAAACATGTTTTGTGGAGCGTGCACTCTGTAAAGTTTCAAAAACATGTTTTCGAAAACTCTGCTTTTGCTTTTGGTGCAGTGAAGACGCACCTTAAGCAGCACACATTCCTCAACAAATTTTTTAAAACATTCTACAAAAATTTGTAAACTGATGGATACTAATACAGTAGAGCATGTCTAAATTCATACTCTTGGGACCGGTGAAAAATATTCATTTAGACAGGTTATGCGTTTCGACAGGTTCATCAGCAGACAAGCGCACACAGCTGCCAAATATGGAATTACAACTTTTTTTCAATCCTAGATGAGTCACTGGACATCATTTTAATGCATGTACAAGTACAATAATTTTCTTGCATCTTCCTTCCTGGTGCATTTGTTTATAATTATCTAGGTCTACATAAAAAAAATTGCGTCTAAGACAAGTTACAAGATTAAGGTCAGCCAAGACACATCTCTAGAACACTGAAAAAGTAATTCAGCACATCTAGCCAAATCTGACAGCACAAACCTATATGTTAAACGTCAATGGACCATCAAATATGTAGTCTGCACTTATTAACTGGTTCAATGCCAACCAGGAACGTGTCAATGTAAGTGGTTACTTCATCTTAGCATGATATTTTTTGCAGTTCTATTGTTGATATTCACATGCAAAATCATTGGGGCCAATGCAAATTATTCATTATGACTTTAGGGAGATTTATTTATTTTTACATGGGCACATTTTATGTATTTAGATTGGTTATTCATTTACACAGGTTCTACTGTATTCCCAAATTCCGATCGCAATTTCGTAATGTAAATCAACATCATATCCGAATTTGCAGTTGGTAATCTTTCCCCTTGCAGTTTCCTTCCCAAATTTGTAGGTTTCCATCCTATATTTCTGAAAGATATATGTAGTGTAGTCTTTATAAACAAATACATATATATATATATATATATATATATATATATATACAGCTTCAAGACCGTCCATTAATTCTGGTTTATCCTCTTTAAACTCATGGCATAATTTAAAATGCATATTGATTTTATTAAGAAGACTCCAGTTTAAAGACAGCGTAGTAGCATCTTAATGCTGATGTAGACGTATACATTTCCATATTCTGAGTGGACACACGATGAAAACCCATTTGCTAAGTGAACTAAATCATTTCTAATAACGACGTAGGGTTGATGTCTGTTCCAAATTGAACCTAATCAAATCAAGCGGAGTATCTCTCACCCATGCATTTAACAGGGGTGGTGGAGTTGCTATTTGATTACATAAAAAAGTAAGAACAAAGTAACAACTTAAAAGATGTCACATAAAATGTAGCGCCATCTAACGTTTTTTACAACCATGAATAAATAATGTTCGCATGCAAAGGATGACACATAACACCTATATCAAAATATATTCAGTGACATGTTTATGCATGCAATATGGATGAAAGTTATAAAAGTGTCAACATATACGAGCATATTATCATATTGCATCAATTTCAACATCTACACAAAGTATATTTGAAATATCCTATATAGCCACTTACATAAGTGTATTATTTAGAATTCCCAATACTAAAACTTAACTTGACCATACAGAATAAGCTGAAATAACCCATATCTACAATGCACTATTATAAGGTGCGTATCGACCAAAAGAAACATTAGAGAAACAAAACATACACAACAAACATATACATACAAACATTGATGTGTCCAGAAGTGTTTGCGAACATTTGTGGAAAACATTTTTTCTCCACATTTCGATGTTTCAAAGCGATCGCTCGAGAGGCGGTCCGGATCAAAGGAAAAAATGTTTCTCAAATGTTTCGTGACGTAGTTGATGACGTAGAGCATTGAACCATGGGGTTTTCAATTTCATTTTGGAATATGTCAAGCTCCGCCTTGTTTCTCGAAATATGTCATAGGTGCGTACACTCGTGTTTTTTGTCTTTTTGACACAATTTGCAACACATGTTTGGAAAAACATGCGGAAAACATTGTTTTAGTGTTTTTTGTGTATGTTTATGTTTCTTTTGGTAGATACTTAGCTTTATGAGCGTCCACAGACACTAAAACAATACAGATTACCAGGAAATGAACAAAACAAGTGAAACAAGAAAAAGAAACAAGATGGCGGATTAACCACGCCCTATACTTCAGTCAATTCTTAGAAAGAGCAATACATATACCCTCTTTAATCTTTCTTGATGCCCTTGCATATCCTGATACACAATCCGCCATAGGTCACACTCTACGCATGCGCACATCCTACTGTAGTTAACTCGTGCCATGGCAGTAAATTGCGATATCTACATCCGCGAAAAGGCCTATTGCATCAAACTGCCATAAAAGTCAAGCCCATTGAGCGCCATTTATATACTTAGAGCGCAGCCTTGGGTGCCAATGGAGGCAATTCAATTACTAGTTCACTAGAAACTAATGAGGCCTACACCCAAAGTTGGACCAAAAAGGAAACCAATTATAAATACGGCTCACTGACTCCAATTAATATAATATGGTCGAGTCTGCCTTTTTAAACATATCGTTACAGGGGCAAACACGCACGTTCAGTCACACAAAGTACGATCAAGCTAAATTCCCAATCTCATCAGGGAGAAAAAAAGAAAAAGAAAACCAATCTCTTGAAAGAAAAGAGTTCGGTGTCATTTTCTTAATGCTGTGCAATTACCACTTAAGGAAAACTGAAATAAAGAATCAAGGGCCCCTTCGCAGTAAAAACCCTACAAGTTTAAGTATAGAGATAAATGTATATGCAACTTTACGAGACTCATTAGTCGTGGTAATCTGTATATGCTGTATTTGTAAAATGGTATACAATTTATATTCTCGTATTTGAATTTGTCTTCAATTCGTGTGTTTCTAATGTTGACAATTTTAAAATTCAATTTTAGAGAAAGATTCAATTTTAAAAAGTAGTCAATTTTCCTCATTTACTAATGTACGTGCTAACAGAAGTCGTTTAAGTCAACAGAGAAATTATCTGTATTCGTTTAATAAGTAAAGAAAACATTGTCACCATGGGAATTAAAATATATAATATAAACATCTGCACAAGGCTTAATATTACATTATTTATGAGAAATGACGGAGTTTTTTCCCCCCAGAAAACAATGCCTATAGTGTGAACGTTAATGAAATACGTAAGGCAATTAACACTTTAATATTTCAAGAAAATGAACGCCACCCCATAACTAAATTAATTTAGATCCACAAGTGAACATAAATATTAAAGCGTATACGTGATGTTTATAAAGATGAATGCACCGCTCTTAGATAATAGACAAATCAAAAAAATATAAGTGTTAACAATATATTTCAAAATTTTCAAATAATGGCTGAAATTTCTTATAGTTCAAACAAATAATAATAACATTTTTAAAAAAAACATCAAAATATTGGATATTATGTAGTCTGATGTCCAATGGGCACGAAGCAAATATTTCACTAAAATTTGAGGCTTGAGATTAGTAAAATAATTAGGGTATTCCAATATACCAGTTAACGAAAATTTAATCTTATTTAATAGTGGTAATTACTATATGAAATTATACTCCGGCCTCTAAATGAAATTTCGTGACATTCATATAAGTTATGCACATGCTGTAACACGTTTAGCCCAATTTAACAGACAAACAATTATATGGCTTATTAAAACAATGACTCAATTATCTAAAAAGCACATAGAATTTAAAATACAGTTGGCCTTACCTCAAATTAAACCATTCCATAGTTGTTTATATAAATAAGCACAGTTGATGAAAGCTTTATGCCCACACGTGTTAAAACTAATTTCACTGAATAAAGCCACACATATTTCATTTCTGCGGGTGTGTATACATAATACACGCATGACAAGAACACGTGGTATGGCAGTAATGATATCTCTCAAATATATTAAACTTATTCAAAAGTTAAAATCGCGCACGTACTAGCGCCATCATTACCATGCAGATATAGCTGTAAACAGGTGGAAGTTGGCAGAAATGCTTCCCACACGCAACCGAATAGCTTATTTGGGTTTTACAGGAGTCAATAATGCAACGACTGGCTTGCCGGAGTAAATAACAGCAAAAGAAACCAAGTGGAGCAAACCGTATGAGGCAAGCCACATGCGATCAAATACGTCGTTATTAGGAAGCAACGAAAATCAGAAAAAAATAGGAAAGAAAGGAGAATTCGAAAAGAACGAGGAAAGGGCATGCTGGAATTCAGGAGGCCATCTTGCTATATTTGTGCATCTATATTTTTGCCTCTTGCTGTATTTGTTATCTTGTACGTAAAGACATCGAATTCTCTGAGAATTCTCCTATTCACAAGTAGAATAAATAATCACAGAGAAGAGTTTCAAAATGGCATCCAATGCGAAGCAAATTGAAGCAACAGCTTTGGTTACGCTTAAGCTGGATCACAACCCTATCACTTTCAATAGGTGAAATTTTGAAACATAATCACAGCCAAATAAAAACAGATTAAATAAAAATAAAAATTGTTTAAAATGGCTTGATAAATCAGCAATGGTATTACTTTTTCGTTTTTCACTTTGAAATGGTAATTTTTTTTAAATTAATAAACAAGTTTGAAAAATGTCCGTTAATTTTACATTATGCCATCAGGTGGCATCAAGAGAATGCAAATTAGTGGACATTTTTCAAACTTGTTCATTAATTTTAAAAATCTATCATTTCGAAGTGAAAAACGAAAAAGTAATAACTACCATTGCTGATTTATCCAGCTATTTGAAACAATTTTTATTTTTATTCAATCTTTTTTTGTTTGGCTGTGATTGTGTTTTAAAATTCCACCCACTGAAAGTGATAGGGTTGTGATCCAGCTTAAGGGGATATAGAACCATACCATTTCCAATGAGTAAAATTTGTGAAGACATTCACAATTAAATAAAAAAAGTTTAGATAAAAATAAAATTGTTTAAAATAGCTTAATAAATCAATAGGGGATTTATTTGTCATTTTTCACTTTAAAACCAGTTTTCACTAAATTATTATTTTTTATTTATTTATTTATTTATTTATTTATTTATTTATTTATTGTCTAAAACACTCGAAGAGTACAATACGGCAGAGGCCGTTAAAATGCTGATTAAAACAACGGTCTTTAGTCCACTCGCGTGGCACACAATTTCTGCAAAAGGAAGACGAAAGCATATACAGTTATGATTTTACAAATTCTCAATAATGAACAATTTTAAAGCTCTCTTCCAATGTCTACAACTTCTGATGAATGCAAAATTAGAGCAGTCAAATAATTTTTTTCGGAGACAAAGTGAATATATTTTTTGATTTTATATATAATATATAATTTGAATTTTTGTGCCGAATATTTTTTAAACCTGTAAATTAATTTTGAAAGAAATCCACAATTTTAAAGTGAAAATGACAAATAACCCCCTTGCCGATTTATTAAGCTATTTTAAACAATTTTTACTTTTATTCAAATGCGAATGTCTTTGCAAATTTGACTGCAAAATGCAAAATGGTTCTATATCGATGCCCCTAGCTAAAACAGTTTGTTATAAATAAAAGGTTAAAATGGAATTAAATGTAAGACAACAAAATTATTTCTTTCTAAAAACAAATGTATGTTCATTAATATTTGCATTGTCATCATTTACCACGTATTCTTAATGATAAATACTGTAGTTGAACTTAATCTGTTACGATTAATACAATGGTGTCAATTTTAAAATTCTAAAAAATAAAATTCAAACTTACAAGAAACAGATAATCCCTGCAATCGTTTCCAAGGAGGTATAGAACCAGATGTGAAATATTCCATAAAAAATCAACAAATGCAATAAAATTGAGAAGGTGTGATCCAAAATCGAGGGTATAATTTGTATTGACGAAGTGCAACTTCGTACACACCGTAAAATCTGCCACATTTGGCACCTGTCTAGTTTGGATGACCAGACAAAGTTTCGCCACACTTCATAGACTTAGGAAATGTTAATAACCTGCAAAGATTGGGCATTTGCTAACCTCCGAAAACAATATCCTCCCTCAAATGAAATACCTCTATACACTGGACAGAAGTGGAAAAATCTCTAAAGGCGTTTTGGCACGATAATTAAAAAAATGTATTATGAGCATTTTGTATGTTCAGTAAATCTAGAACATTTTCCAAGAAAGTTTCACAAGATATTCCGAGCACACAATGTATACAGTTAGTTTACTTTTGTTGCTGATGCGTTATGTAGTGGAAAGAAAAGGCAAGTGTGGCCAAAGCTAATTTATGCTATTACGCTGACGGAAATAAGGCGAATGTCGAGCAGAAACGAAAATTGTAAATTCACGGCATAATCTGCATATGTAAAAGGCCAGCACGCGGTAATGCATAGTGTAAATGGTAAACGTGCGGATGGGATAACAGCAACTGAGATTGGCTGCTTTGCATCCCAGACACCAGAACAAACAATCACGGCGCTCCTAGATTACGCCATTTTAGCATCTTTATCACATATTCAAGCGGAATATTAAATAGACGTATTAAGATAAGCCGCGGGGACTGTTGCCTCGGGTCTAACCCTTCATCATGGACAAAAGCTTTTCGGAAAGGCGAGCGAATTCAATCTGTAGCTTCAACTTGATATCCTGACAACGTAGACAATACAGTAGATTAGAGCCTGTGTAAATGAATAACCTCTCTAAAAGCATAAAAACTGCGGGTCCCGACTTGGAACCCGCATATAGTAAAAATGAACCCGTCTAAAACGGTAAAACCATAACCTGTTTAAAGGCATATTTTTCATCAGTCCCAAACGTATGCTTTTCGACAGGTTCTACTGTATTCAGTTTTCCATTTACAAAATCTTCGAATGCCCTGGTGAAAAAAAACAATAGAGATTTCTATTGATTTCTATTATTATTTGGAACATTGTTTTCTATTGGTTTTATTGGTTTCAATTGTTTTCTATGGTTTTCTATTGTTCAGTCAATACAGCTAAACCATAGAAGTCATTACAGGAACCATAGAAAACAAAACCAAAAAAGTGTCCAAATAACAATAGAAACCACTAGAAATCTCTATTGGTTTCTATTGTTTTTTTCACCAGGGTGCAAAAAGACGACTTTAGAAATATTAGAAAAGCCTTTAGAAATATCAATAACCACATTAATACGATTCCATTTCATCTTATTAACCTTATAGGACCACCCTGACCTGCAATGGTTAAAACATAAAAACTTCCTATTATATTAAAACAGAAACAATTGGTGAAATCCCAGCCTATATACAATTCAGCAAGGATAAATTCTTAGCTAAAATTCGTATAAAATATGATGAAATCCTAGCTAAAATCCAATTTAAAAAGAATGAGTATGTTTACCTCAATGATAATATTGTTTACATCATTCGTTTTCATTGGCACCTGTTGTTTGATCAAACTCTTTTCATAATTAATTATTAACCCGCATGATTAGGGTTAAAAATAAATGTTGCAAACACGTAATTGTTTGAACTTGTATACAATTGCATATATCAAACCGATGACCACCTTAAATGCCCTACAAGTCAATGGCATGTAGTTCCCAATGTTAGCACGGCACGATAAAGGCATCAAATTCAATATTTCATGAAAAATTGAAGGAAAATATCCCTCTAACACCGAAATCCCTAAAGAATCCTTCAAACGAATTAATGAAACGAAGGATGGATACATTTCCTTAGCGGTTTAATGCTTTGTTGTTTCCCTTGAACGGTGTTCTTACGAAAACCGTGTCTATCATTATCCGCACGAAACCTAATCCATTTCGGTGCAATCCACCACCCAGGCTGCTCTTAAATTGCTCATCCAATGTCAAATTAAGTAAATGAAACACTACGCCGTTTGGTTTCCCCACGCGAGGCAAATTTCACTCACACTTAGAAATACACACTCACGATCTCCTAGATCGGTTACAGAACGACTACATGTCAAAAATAACCTCTTTAAAAGTTTAATATGTTCTGAAATGGCGTCCTGAAAAACTCCTGCAGTTTTCGTCATCCTTCTGGGTCAGCAAATTTTGGAGCTGAAAGGAAACGATGCCATATATTCTGGTGTACTTTTTAAGCACCCCTCTCCTCTTCCTCTTCATTCTTTTATATACAGCAAACAATTTTAATTTTGGTAGCCATTTAGGGTAAAAAAGGAGTTGCGAAATGACCACTTTCCCCTGGCTCAAACAACAAGAGAATTAGTTTATGCTCTATTATCCTCTATTAAATCCTACTAATTTAAAAAATAATGTCGAGGAAAAAACCTAATAAAAATATCGATAGTTTTTAAGCCATATTTCTATTTTAGTACCAAGATATGCAATGACATTGAACTACTTTTGTTCTTGGCTAAAGATACGGTATAAAAAATACAGATTTTTAATTTTTTTTTAAGTTGGATTACAACCCTATCCCTTTCAATGGGTAAATTTGCAAAGACACTCGCAGCCAAACAAAAAGAGATTAAACAAAAATAAAAATTGTTTAAAATAGCCTGATAAATCAGCAAGGGCATTCGATTGTCGTTTTTCACTTTAAAATAGTAGATTTTTTTAATTAAATTATTATTTGAATTTTTGCACTCACAAGTTGCCTATCTCATGCTGCCACCTGCTGGCAGCGTGTGCAAAATAACGGACATTTTTCAAACTTGGTTATTAATTTTAAAAAATCTACCATTTCAAAGTGAAAAACAACAAAATGAGGTCCTTGCTGATCCATCAAGCCACCCCAAACAATTCTCACCCCCACCCAAACCTCCCTCATTCAACCGTGAGTATCTTTGCAAGCCCGACCAATTGGGAAGGATAGGGTTGTGATCTCTTAAGTAACGTTCGTGAGGTTCGTATGCTTTCAAAACGACATTTTGAGAAAAGAGCAAGGACCATTTTGTAGTGAATTATCATTTGAAGTTAGTTTTCTACAGGCTATGGCGACAGAGATCAAAAGAAAATAACCCAACAGGGCCAACTAATTACCAAAATATTTGTCATAGGAGTCGGAAATGTGTGTGTAAAACACATATTTGAAGCATAATTCCAGATTTTTCAAGGTGATAAATTCAAGCACATTTCCCAATATTTTAGAATTTCAAAACTGCTGGACACCCTGCCCAAGTAATATTTTATTGAGGTACGTTATTTGGGAGAAGATCTGTACAATGTAGTACATGCAATATACTCGTATTATACAAAGTAATTTGGCTACTTCAATTTTATACATCTTTATAGTGATCCGAGATGCTCGGATGCGCAATTTAGCATCCACAACAAGTTATTAAAAAAAGTCGGTGCATCTCGTGTTTCAATTCAACTTCTTTTTTATTCATTCATTCAGATATTTGTAAAAAAAAGAAAAATTTCATCCAGCTCAAACAACACGAGAACTAGTTTACACTCTTTTATAGCCACATATGCCTAGTAATTGTATTTTTATGATGCATACAGGTACAGTTAAATCCACACAGAAAAACTAAATTTGATCCACGGTAGATCAAAGAAGGGTCCTTTGAGCTACAGAAGACTTCAGAAATAAAAGTTAATTTAGGCAAAACTGAGCCTGAATCTGCTCACCATTTGCACTAAACAAACAAAAAAATATACTGCTTGTTGTGGTAACCAATTATTGAATTTTCTGCAAAAAAAAATACTTTTAAAAATCGTTAAAACAACATATGCGACGTTATATATGGTAACCATTATCGACCATATAATAAAACAACAGTGAGCCAGCATAAATGATAGCTATCATAGAAAAAGAAACCACGTTTTGAATTAAGCCTTCTTTGATTATGCATATTGCAATAAGTTAAGAGTTTTCTAATTATATTAAATTCCGACGATACAGTAAATTCCGCAATGCGACATAAAGAACCTTCATTAAAAGTTTAAAAAAAAATCATTTAGCAAGTTCTATTAAGGCTCATTGAAAACCTTTAGAGTCTGTATAAAAGAACCATCCAAAATATACTAGTACGCCATTCCCTTAAACAATGAAATTCATTTTAATTCCACTGAGGAAATCTAAAGAAACTAATATTCCTGCATAATTTCTATAAGAAGTAATAAGTGAAGCCAATGATGGGCTTCCTATTTTGTTCCCAAAATTTAGCAATAGAAAATTAAACAGTCATGTCATCATTTCAATATTAGTTCAAGCGGGGGTTTTAAATGCTAACCGTGCTTTCATGGCTTCAAAAAACCAGCATCATACAAAATGTTTAAAGGAAGTCTTTAAAGATGCTTAATCGTATCCAATCCCAAGCAGGATATGTCGACAACAGCAAAATGAAGATATTTAACCACTTCAGTTTAACCATTTTAGGACATGATAGATGAAAGGGATGATGCATATAGGGAGCACACCAACATTGTTGCCAATTTTCATTCGGCATAACAGATGTGATATACCGATCCTTATTTTAATGCCAAATAGATTATTTGTTTTGGCAGATTTCTAAAAGACAAATATGAGAAAATAACTAGCTTGGAAACTTTGGCATTGGAGTATTTTTCTTTGAAACTTTTTTTGGCAATTTTTTATGAATGCTGCTACGTGCAGTATTCAAAATTTAATAACAAAAGACAAACAATTTCTACGTTATTGTTTTTTGCTTAGAATGCGTGTGGGCTTTACCATTCTTACCAGTTCATAAAATTCAGGGAATACAAATTCACAAGTTTACAACTCTCACAACTTTGAAAATTCAAAATTGCATGCAGCTTTGCAGATACCCTTTAACAAGGAAGCTATACGTTGAAATCAAACAAGACGATTGAATTTCCAATTACCATTTTCATTAAACCGAGATTTAATTACTGAACTTCGGTAAAGAAAGCCTGAGCAACTGACCACAACCGGTTGCAGTATACTGTACAAAATTGAAGATATATATATACTTGTACATGAATTTAAAGTACATGCAGTTAATATTTCAAGAATCCTTTCACGCAAGGCTTCCCAATCTTACTGTAAGAGTATCATGGTAAGCACATTTATGATGTATTTTGAAAACAAGGTAACATGACTGCCAACTTAGATCTTGTGCACTTGAAGTATAGGTATTTTCGGGGGTTTAGGAAAGTTAATCCAACCACGAATTTCATGGGCTACATACTAATACAGTAGGTAAATAATTGCAGAAACTTAAAAAATAGGCGAGGCTTAAATTGCATATAGAAACAAGGTATGCCAGGGGCTGTAATAGGATTTGTATTTCATATCAAAGAGGAAGAGAGAGAGAGAGAGATGGATAAAAAAAAATTGCGAAGAAAGTGCATTAGCGTCATTTTGTAACTGCTAACATTTCTTATATGGATTTCTAAGATATGCAAAAAACGGCGAAATTCCATTTACCAAAAGCCTAACATGAGCAACGAGCGAGCCGAAGTTAAGTCTAAGTCGCTATTTGTTATTGGCTTTGATGCAGATGCGAGGTTTCCCATCAGTGCAAGAAACGACATCAGAAAACCAACGCGAAATGATTCAATTTTCAGAAAGCAAAAAAAGAAGAGAAAAAAAAGCATGCAAGCCAACAAACAACATTGGCAAATTTCTCATCTTCGCTCTGCAAAATGCAAAATAACCGGGCTCTGCAATACCTCAAACCGCCATAAACCTTCTTATGGATGTGAACGTAGTGATGCACACGCGAAATAGCTAAGGTGAAACATATGGAGAGGATATTATTATTCGGCTGATGGAAAGAGATGAAATTTTCTCAGTCATTTATGGTACAGTGACAACACCAATGATAACGCCCGGGCTTATACACCCAGGTATATTAGGTCTCTTTTTCAATGGAGAAAAAACCCACAGAATTTACCGGGCAAACCGAAAATAGCCTAATTCCTCAATACTACCATCACAAATTACATTTTCGCATAAAAAAAACTAGTGAAAAGCAATTTTCGTTCACTCTAATGCAAGTTTTATGTATCGTATGCTTCAATTTTCAGAATTATTTATCAACATTGCAAATGCATTCAAAAGAAAGTGCTGAATAACAGAATTAAGGAAACGTTCGTGACCTATACCATGGGTACAAACAGCATGTGGCCCCCAACTTTTCCCCGAATTCCTTCTAAAATTGACCCCCCACTCCCTGTCCACATGGTATCCATTAAACCCAGACTCCCCTCCCTCATAGGTGTCCTTATATTTTTGTAATAGTACGGTGTCCCGAAAATTTGATGGAACATACGTACCGTAAAAGCCCATCCTATAAATTTCCAAGTACCCGCCTCGCTACCAATTCCATGACATTTTACCAGATTTTTCTGATTAACGTAAATTTCCTGACCTCGATGGGAAATTTCAGCATAAAATTAGTGATTAACACAAAGTTAGGCAATAAAACCCGACTTTCCCGGGGTTTTAAAAATACCAGTACATTTGGGGACATATTCTTTCTGGTGTCCATTTCCCCCTTTCACTGACCATTATAACTCAATTAAACAGAAAATTTAAAAACTGAAAAAATACCATCATTAGCGGACGTCCATAACGGCTTACAACTCCCCCATCCTCCCCTCTTGAGGACGTCCTTTTTGAATGGCCCCTAATGCAAACCATGTTAATTATTAGCAATGTTGACAGCCACCCAGATCACTTTCACTGTTATAAAAGTACGTTTGGAATATATAACAGTGTATTCGTGTTAATTTTTTGCAATGTTCAAAACTTCTGGAAAAAAATATTCATAGTGCATCTTATTTGTAAGATCGATGTGAAATGCTCAAAACTGAGTAAAGTTTTATTTTGTTTCTTTAATGCCCGCCATGATTTGAAGAAGGTTCCCCACCTAGCACTTAAAAATCTTCTCATCACGAGGCGCCTCATATCCCATAATCAAATTAATTTCTTACGTTTTCATATCGCCACTGAAACCATGCCATAAAACCGGATTAGTCCTCGATGATGGGCCCAACACAAATAATTAATAAAGCTTAAAGCACCGGTGAATATCTCGAGCAAGACTGGGCTTGAAACATAGGTTCTGTATTCTTCTGGTTCTATATATGTACCCAATTCGCAGCGCCCCCACGCACGCAGGTGAGTAGCAAGCCGTTAGTTGAATTTCAACGCTGCTACGATCTAATCTGCCAGAAATCTATTGGACCCAAGGGGAAGGAGCAATTAACAGCGCGGCTTCTTAGGCAGTTTATGATGGAATGGCGAACGCGTATTCCTGGGTCTCCACGCTACACTAAACCTATTCATGCAAAACATTAAGTAAAAGCAATGAACTGCAGCGATGCGGTACAATTTCGCAAGGCTGCAGCACTTGAAAATGTGCCAAACTGCGACTACACAAAAAAAAAACACTCCACAATCCCAGGGCAGACACCAGAGGGCGTCACAAGCAGGTAGTGCCAAGAGCCATCTGTGGATTTTCTAAGATGTTGACATACAGATTCGTGTGTTTGTTGGTTGGGTAGGGTTCAAGGACCCACAGGTAACTTAATTAAGCCGGTTCTCCACCAAGACGTACATGTACGTATATACATGTATTTAGAAACTTGCAAAAACGTTTGCCCTCCTGGTTTGTTTCAGCCGCCATTTTGTAAATACATGTAAATGTCAAAATTTTACTCCTATTAAATGTCCTTAATAGCTGTACAATTTTGATATTTACATATATATTTACAAAATGGCGGCTGAAACAAACCCGGAGGGCAAACTTTTTTTGCATACGTTTGTAAAAAACGTGTATATACGTACATGTACGTCTTGGTGGAGAGCCGGCTTAAGGTTAAAAAGGGCCCAAACGATAGCAGACAATCTACAATCTGCAGGATGAAAAAGAACAAGCTTAACGCATAACTACGCACTAACAGACTGGGAAGCAGATACCAGAGGGCGTCACAAGCCGGTAGTGCCCAACGCCATCTGTGGATTTTCTATGATGTTGTCATAAATATACTATCTGTACTCTACAGATTCGTGTGTTGGTTGATTGGGTACACTGTAAAAACAAAAGTTAATTTAAGACTATTTTCGTGACATTTCTTGTAGACGAAATCAAGACTTTACACGTCTTTTAAAGGCACATAAAGTATCTTATTTTCAAAATAAGACACAAAAAGTGTCGTATTTAAAAAAAAAAAAAAAAAGACGCCTAAAGTGTCCTATTTTATTTAATAAAAGGCGCGTAAAAAGTATTGATTTCGTCTTCAAGGAAGAGTATTAAATTAAGACATTATTGTTTTTGTGGTGTATATATGGTTTAAGGAAGCAAAGGCAAATAAGGTTAAAATGGGCCCAAATGATAGCGGTGCAATTCAGCAGAGGGTCTGCAGTATGAAAAAGAACACGCTTAATGTATTGGGCCTGTAGAGAGTAAATGATGCTTTTAGTGAGAATACCTTGCCTGTATGTCTTAAGGGCCTCAGTCATCCTGCCCATTTCATTTTTCAAGATTATAAGAGAATGCCTTATATCCGGGTATTAAGTCGTGATGTAACTTTCCTGTTTCCCTAAGCCATGATGTGCTCAATGTCCTAACATTGCCGTTGATAAACTCATACACCTGTCGGAAAGGTCTGTATTTATTCATCTGTGAAATGCAGCCATGGAATTTCAGTTTGTTCGATGCACAAATCCAGACCATCCCATTTCTACTTGAATGCCTTTCTTCGCAGTACATGGATTGGTGTCGATGGTTAGGCATTGGATAACGTCTAGTTGGCTTAAAGAGATCTTTAGGGAGGAGGCACATGACATCAAAAGCATACATATATACATGCATAAAAGTGAAATAAGCCTAGAACGCTGTCTTCCCTATAGCAGCCCTTGCAAGTCTGTAACTCTTGATGGAAATACCATGCAGATAAGCATGCAGGTGCTATACTTTACTGTATGGATCCTGCCGACATGTATTTAGTCTTGTAATAACAAACTTTAGCCTATCTGCAATGACAAATTTTTCTTCAACCCTTGACACTCGTAAGTGCTACACAAACAACGAGAGAGTGCTTAAAAGTTCCTTGTACAAACACGAAACAGAACGGTTGACAAAAAACAACGTTTGCATAAAGCGACCTCGAAGGATTCTCTGACAATCTAAATAAAAATTAATGGAGCTATAATTGTGTGGCGCCAGGATGAAACACCGATTTGCATTAATGTAATTCGAGATTAAACTTAGGAAGCATGAATCATCATCCTCACGCAATGTAAAGAAGAGGGGAAAAAACAACGCACTTTTCATGGGTGGTTCGGGTTACTTCCTAAATTGGTTTCCAGCATAAATGGCTTTGTGTTTGCTTCTTGCTTTAATTGCGATGCAATTCGATAATTACAATCCTACTAGTCGGGTTACCCAAGCGAAATCTTTCAAAGTGCAATGCACCGTTTTGATTCAAGATGGCGCCCAAATACATGACCGTGTATAGTTCGATATTGGACGATAAACATACCCCTTCTAATTATGCAGGGTTCAAAATCGAATAATGGGGGTATTCTCGAACGTTTTGATAGATGGTATACGTCTGCTTTGACTTATTGGCAATAATTTATAGCCGATTTGGCAAATTTGTAACAATTTAAAATTCGGAATCATGAAGCATTTCACCAAAGTCAAATTTGTGGTTTAATGGCGATCACCCGGGTGGAAAAGCTATATATATATATATATATATATATATATATATATATATATATGGACATGTAAAGATCATAATAGGCCATATTTGAACCTTGATGGGTTATACATAGAGATGGGTCATAAATCCAAGAATTGTAATGACCAATTTTAGCCAATGATTGGCCAGAGTCTTTGTTAACCGTATAGATTAGTCATAGTAAAAAACAATAGTATATGGACAACAAAACTGTAATGGTCTACATATAGTAAAGTTCTCACCGTATATATCCTGTATCATCCATCAATTAAGGTATATTATATACACGAATGTTTAAATATACTTTTGTATGGCTATTTAGTCAATGTACTATATAACCAAAAGATAAAAATAATTTGATTGTGAGTGTTTGAGCATGCAGTATAGAACCAGTCTACATGCATCCTATGTAACCTCTTTAAAAGCATAAAATGTTCCTGTCCCGACTTGGTAATCCGTGCATAAATGAACCTGTCTAAAAGCTTATTTTTCCCTGGTTCAAAAAGTATGCTTTTAGACAGGTTCCATTGTGCATGCAGAGAATGAATAATATTTAGACGTCCATCTATCAAAAAATGGTTCTGAAGTGTGGCATCATTGTAAAATTTATCAGTCGTGGCAAAAAAAATTGAATATTGGCCAGACATAAAAAAATATTCCAAAAAAAATGGCCAGCTCCATTATTGGAAAAATAAAACCACATAGCCATTAAACCGAGCCTCGAATGGCTTCCGATAGCTATTTTACTGTTTGCAGTAAGCGAGAATAACGCAAGTATTGGCAAATTTCCCATAAATTAATAGCCTTATTTTGGAAGGCAACCAAATGAGCATCCATATATGCATATTTACATATATCCCAGCCATCATTTAAGAGAAGGAAGCCATGCTTATGCTGCAATTCGGTTGCAAATCCCCATTCTAGGTTTTTTAACCCAGTCTCATTCTCGCGCTGTTAAGTCTTTAATCAAAACGATAAGCTTATCTTGTCCAATGAGCATTCAGGCTCATTTTTTCATCCTCAAAATTAAAAAGATCGAAATAATGAAACCTTTCTTCTTCTGTGCACCAACAGATTAACATGCAAACAGGGATGCAATTAAACATGCACGTAGAGCACATACGATCACAAATCGATATGTTGAAACGAAAAACCTTGCCATGTTTGGCATTTGAAAGGCTAACTCCAATTGATTCTACCAGCTTAGGGTCATCGGATGGGGGCCCTTGTAGGAGAAACAATCAGCGCCATCTGTGGCAACCTTCTGCGAGCATTACTTTCTCTATGGAACGAGTTATGGACATAGTAAAACAAACAAATTACATATATTTACGAGAAATAAACATCTCGAACAATTTAAGCTTATGAATAAACATACTTGTATCATTATTCCACATGCACGAGCAAGTAGTTTTACATTTCGAAATCTTGTTGTTGCTTACAAAAAATACCTCGTTTTTGTAGGGATAATGAAGGCTTATTTCCCGAAACATTAATTCTAACAATTTGCAATTGCTTTAAATTCACTTAGAGCGTTTCGAAGTCAGATTAATGATATGAAGGCGCATCAGGAATTCATAAAATTTGGGGAAACATTGCGGGAAATCGACTACAAAAACCCATGAAAAAAAATATCTGTATCTGTTTTAGTGTTTTTTCAAACTTATTCAGTTTATATGGTACACGAAAACAAAGCCTAAAATTGTCGCGACATACAAATACAGATTTTCTCTCATGTTTCTTAATGGAGTCTATTGTCGAAATTCTCAAGTGGGTGTTGATAACATAACTGTACGATAAGCCCCGTCTCCACTGAAGGCAACATAGGGGAACAATGTTTCGTTAACATGGTTTTCTTAAACAAATAATAAATAGAAGTTTGCCTGTGATGTTTGAACAAACTTATGACGTTTTTTTTTTGTTGCCATATCATGGTTTCGTTAACATTGTTTCGATCGCTCGGGAGGCGGTCCGGATCAAAGGGAAAAAATGTTGCCACTTTACTACGCATGCTCAGCCATATAAGTATATACAGCCTTGGTAGAAGCGCCATAAATCGGACGCGTTTGTTAACTGATTCTGTCAACGTTTTGATGGAGACAGGTCAGCATTCATCAACATGTTGACGAAATACATTGTTTCAGGTTTGTCTTGAGTGTTTGCATGTTTTATGTTGAGTGTTGAATGTTGCCTTCAGTGGAGACTGGGCCAAAAAAGAACATCAACTTGTATTTTCATTATATTTTCACGCTTGTCGTTAAAATTCTGTTCTAATATCTTCATATATGTTATCACTTTTTTGCAGCACCTGATGAAGATAAAACGTTGTGTCTAACCAAAAGAAATTGGTTTGGAAACAGAAATTTCGCTTAATTGTATGGACAGAAGTTTTTCCTACCAAACTTTCGTGGCACACATGGGGACTCTTACCCTAGCAAATCCTCTCTTGTTTACAATTCAGATGAAGTTATTTAGGAATTTAACGACGATGACACGAGAGCACCTTATGGCGCTCCAGCAATTGTTTCGAAAAATAATCGGATGAGGACGGAGCTGATTGAAAAGCGTAAACTGTAAGCCTACACAGGATACAAGAGCGCTATTTTTCAAAGCAAGAATGATGCGAATTACAGGCGACATTGTTTATAAACAAAGCCCTGGATGGAGTTGCGTAATGACGGAGTGAAACATCCCAAATTCAGTACAGAGTTGCAGTGCATAAAGGTACAGGAAACAAAGGGATGGATAATGATGCAAGGACGAACCTTCAAAGCATGGGCACATGACTGAGAGCTTCACAAAAGGCCGCCTACTCGCTCATCTCAAAGCTAGAAGATGCCTTTTGGTGCAACAAAACTGAATTAAACCATCAGCTCGCATTTCAAGGTGTTCATGGAACGTGTGTTATTTTAAGTAATGGGGAATGTTTATAAGTTGCAGTACTCTACCTCACAAGGTTCGTACTTCAGAAAACCTACAAACAGGAAATTGTACATTGGAGCATGAACCATATAAATCCAATATTGAACTCTTTGCAAATAAGCTTCTTATATCTTTCTAATAGGCTTCCGATGAAGACTTGTTTGAGGTTAAGAGGATATTTTCAAGACTTTTTATGAAAATTAAGGAACGTTGATTGTTCGGGAATACTAAGACCATACGAGATACACGCACTTGAGCACGAATTCATCGATGGTTTTAAACACAAAATTACATCCATGTATATATATATATATACAGTGGTTCCTCCGAAAAGCGGACAGTCACGGGACCGCAAGTTTTGTCCGTTATTCGGAGTTGTCCCCTATTGGGAAGGGCAACCTTTTTATAAAAAAAAA
>JAQGBW010002586.1:0-19222 GCA_034698625.1 Julus scanicus
CCCCCACTCTGTAACCAAGTGTAACCAAATGCTACTTCCCCCCCTCCCCCCTAGTTGGTTACGTAATTTATGTACGCTCCCAAATATCTATTTTTTAAAATTAAGAGCAACTTAAAATTTGAGCAAAAAAATCACCGGCCTTTTATTGCATCGATGCGAGAATATTTACCCAAAAACTGCAAATAACCGATGATAAACCCGCAATGTGCCGTGCAAAGGTAATAGAGAGTAACGCTTAGTTTCCAAATTTTAAAGTCTCTTTTTTATAAGCTTCTCCAATTTCTTAATTCTGCTGGATTCGTGTTCGGGACTAGATGCGGAATTAATGCGGTTAAGCGTGGGCGATCCGCCTTCGGGCAAAGCGCCCTGATGGCGAATGGCGCGGCTTCGGAATATGTCCATGATGGCGTTTTGCTCGTTTCTCTTCAACCCCTGATTTGAGGAAAGCGGAGATTAAAAAATTACAGTTACGAACGACAGCTTTCGAGAGCGGCAGAAACGTGCGCTAACCTTCATCTCCAAAACCTTCTGAAACTCCGAGCCGTCGGATTCGGGTAAAAACTTGATGTAATTGTCCACAAAACTCGGCGGCGAATCCAATGGCGCCATGACTACCTTTAAGATCATCTCCGCCTTCACCATTCCCTTGATGACTATTTTCGTGTAACTAGCGCGCAACAAAAAAAACATGTACATATTAAAGAATGGCGGAACAATTGTTACCAGCGCTATTTAATTGTAAATTACCTAACGGGTGCTTTTCGCATTACTTTAGAACCGACGGAAGGTAAATCCAGTAAGACTGTTTTCAGCATGTGAGCATCTAACAACAGCTAAAATAATGTAAAACCCGGGATTTTCAAAAGTTCAAAATTTACGAGCAGCGTTTTCCGACCGACGTGCTGCGGCGCTCTAGCGTGCCACAACCAAGGGTCCTCGCCGTCTCCTCGGGTGTGCCGAGGAGCTTGGAGGAGGGTCGAAAAACACTGACATATCTTTATTACGAAATTCCGACTTACTTGTTCGGCTCCGACAGTGCTAATAGGTTTGCATTTGAACACGTGAGTGATGAACTTTGGAATGAAGGAGCTGCGAAGTAAAAAAATCGCACTTTTAGCTGGAAAATACATATTTTGCCCGAGACGCGGAAGCTTACGAACCTGGCAAATTTAACGCAAAACTGGGTGAAGTACTTCCTGGACGAGGCCAGGTTGTCGCGAATGAGAGGTAACGCTTGGCGTATGTGTGACGTGATTGCCGTGATGTAACCGCTCTGGTCACCGACTGTCTCCACGCTTTGCCACTGAATCTAAATCCAAGTTTTGAACAAACGTTGCGTTACGAGTGAGTCTATCGATTCCAACCAAATGCAGTCTCCGATTATAACCTCACCTTACTCATAGCGGTTAGCGCCGGCTCGCACGCAGATTCCAGATCCTGGACTAAGAGCTGGATGCAATTTGCGATCACGTTGTTGAAAACATCTTCCTCGCCACTCAAATCTATTTTATCGGCCAGGGTGGGATCAACCTTCTCTTTAAGCTTTTCCTTTAGCTGAAAAACCAACGAGCGATTAAATCGGCGAAACATCACCCACCACCCCCAGCAGCACCCACCTGCTGTGTCGTTTCCAAGCAATACTCGGCAGTCGTGAGGATGCTGCAGACGCGGCACAGCTCCTCGGCGGTGAATTTCGGCATCTCGCCTTCCTTCAGCAGGTTTTGGAAATTCTGAATCAGGCCACTGGTGGAAGTAAGCGAAGACAGGACGGTGGAGCTTGTCATTCTAGGAGGGAAAATAATTAGGAAATCAGGTGCTACTTCCCTAGAGCATCGGCAGCAAAAACAAAGGTTGGCCGCCCTCACTTTGGAAGATTGTTCTGCAAGAGCCGCACCGCGTATTCTCTTAAATATTTCTGAAAAGTTGCCGTTAGCGCCAGCATGGGCTGGCCGGTGCTGAGCTGGGCGCATTGCACCATGCATTTTTTGTAAAAGACGAACAGATCGGCGCAACTGGGGAGAACCACGCTGCTTTCCATGTCGTCTCGAGGCAGGCCGTGCTGCTTAAAGTCTTGCACGAATTGCTCGATCAACTCGGCGAGGTTTCTAAATAAAGGAGACAAAGTTTCGGTTAATAAAAATTGCGGTTTCATGAAATGTCGTAACAGCTAAGCGCACCCACCTATCCTGCGACTCGATGTAGATGTTTAAGTGAGGTTCGAAGCATTTGGAAATGATTCCCTGAAAAGGGGACGGCACGAGTTTGGAAGCCTGTAACCGTAAAACAACATACTCATTGTCGTCAACTCTCAAATAGTTATTCAAGATGGCGTACAAATTAGCGGATCCTGGCCGATACCTCGGAACCTGGCGTGTTTGGAATTTCGGCCACTTTTTTATCCACGCTTTCGTCGTCCTCTTCGAAAGGATTCGGTGGCTCTGGGACATCAAACGGGTTTGTAGAAACGGGAGTACGGCCCTACGTTAGCAATGGACCAAAAGTAAAATTTAAGGAACCTCATTTTGGAGCCTCGAAGCTCAAAATGCTCACTTTCGTGCTTGTTCCTTGACCAGTTTCCGCCCGTTCTAGGGTTACTCCGGAGAACCTTCGCGACAGTAAGCCTTCGAAGTAAACCGTCCTTTGAATGGCGAACAGCAGCAGCTTGACATCGATTTCTTGAACTCGCCTGGCCATGATGGTGGACAATTCATTCCTTTTTCCCCCAAAAAACAAAAGTAAATTGTTACACAGGGCATTTAACAAAATTCCCGAATGAAATTTCCATCGAGTTTTGCCAACCTCGTAATATCGCAAAAATTAATTGCTATTCTCTCGCTGAACTCCCAGTTCGGAGGGAACATGCGCCCGAACTTTTCTTCGAAATCGACCAAGTGCCGCTTCAGCCACGAGTACCTGCGGTCGATTCTGTCCAGCCAGGCGACCTGTTAGGCAGAAAAAGTGATTAAGCGACAGAGCAGCGGGAATCGCAAATCGCCGCATGGTTTCTACGTACATCTTGGTTTTCTTGGAACAGATGAGTGTATTCGGCCAATTGGAGTTTAACGAACCACACGAAAAAATCCTGCCTTACAACAAAATAAAACATTTTTGGCAATCGTCGCTACATCGAAAACGCAGGATGCGCAACGAATCTCAAACTTACTTCACTTTTGGATCTAAAATATTTAGCACCAAGCAAGCCTCGGCCAGTTGTTGAGATGGCGTAAAATGCTAAAGTGGAAAAGTTGAAAATCAACGAAAACTCGGATATAATGCCCGAGTTGTAACACGAGAAGCTCACCTTAGCAGCTGGACCCGCAAACGCCTCGTGCAAATCGGCAGTGATCTGCTGTCCTAGCTCGGTCTTAATTTCCTGCACGCTATCGGCCAATTGCTTGATTTGCAGAATATTATTATATTTTTGAAACTGCTCTAAAACTTTAACGACGACTTGAAGCAAGTTCGCGATTTCGCCGTACTGACGTTTTCGGATCAATCCTCTGCGAGATAAATTATAAGCGTTTAACGACGGCACATTTGCCATAATTTCATCACGAATACAGAAATTGAGATCGTACTTTAAGTTTTCCACGCCCCCGACAAGTATGTGAAGATTATTAAGAGTGGTGATCGACGTAGTCAAATGTCGCTTTGCATGATCCAATTGTTTGATATCACGCGTTATATCTTTAACCTGCAATTTATAAATTGAAATCCATCGTCGATTAAACAGCCATACCAATCGAGGAATGCAATTATGATATTTTACCATCTGCTCAGATTTTTCAGCTTTATCTTTAATGTCTTTAATGAGGGTAAATAACAACTGGATCGCTTGCTGGGCTTCCGATAAGGCCTCCTGACCGTCTTGGCCGACATTTGTTTGTCCACGGACCACCGAGCGAATTTCATCATCCAAACTCCTGAAAGTCGGTTGTCAACATTACGATTGGTATCATTTATCAAAATTACAAAAATCAGTCTAATCGGCAAGGGCAGCGACCTTATTTTGAGGTGCATTCCGTTAACCACTTCGTCGATATTTGACAACGACTGCTCGGTCGGAAACAGCGAGTTGATATAGTCGACCGCATTGAAATTGGGATCGTCCAAAGGATCGCTGCTAGGCAAAACCTACAATTAGTGAAAAAAAATTGTCAACATGTGTCATCCCTGTCTCCTGTTGCGAGACACTCGGAGGTTCGGAACCTTCGCAGGCTGCACATCGATCAAAACAGAGATTCTCGCATCTCGTAAGTATATTTTAAACTAACTGTTGGACTCTCCCAGATGGACTCTCACCCAATGGTTACGCGTAACCAGGGACGCAAAGGGAATACTACTCCGCCGAACACCATGTCGGTCCCCAAGTCCCGATCGTTCGGGAAGCGCTCCGGCTGTTACCAAACAATTCGGGGAACTTGACAGCTACTGTGCAAAGTTCAGGCTGTTATCCAACAGCCAGGAGAACAATCGGTAGTTGAAAAATACCGATCATCCAATTTACAGGGGCCACCAAAACCTGCATGCATGATGTTTTGTCTAGGGACCAGAGCCTCCGCAAGTAGGACAGCTCGCTCACCATCCCTAGGGCCCATATTTCTGCTGTTTTGACACTAGGTGTTGTTCAGTAGTGGCGGTGTAACAAGCAAAGGAACCCTAACATGTGAGCTGGCCCAAAATAAATGCTGCTTGTGGGCCCTAAAATTGCATAGTAAGGGCACTGCAAACCACTGGTTTTGGGGGTGGGGCAACAGAGAAAGGCTCGATTGGGTCGTCAATTAACACACGGGTGTGAATATTTTAGATCAATGTACTTTTGGAAGTCTACATTTAATAGGTATAATAAACATCAATTGATGTACATGTTCCACGTATCAATACCTGTTCAATTGCATCTTGCACCTCTTTTGGAAACTCGATGTACGATGCAATCTGCTCATCGTCGAAATAATTCTCGTCCAACTCCTCGAACGTAGCCATGTTTTAGGCCTTCGTCTCCCTCTATTCTTACATACCTTAAGTACAACAAATGAACAAAATCAACGTGATCCAAACCAAACATCCGCAACCTCAAAATTTGCAACGATCGTTGCTATGGGATGCCGTCACCGTCAGCAGCTAGACACAGAGTGGCACATTAGCTCTCATTAGTCAAATTGAGGTCCGAGTGCTTAAAAACCACCCCGGCACCGCAGCGCCATCTATATCAACCACGTGCTCGCTCGTTCCATCGTTCTTTCAAAATTCTGAGGGGTAAATTGGAGTAAATTGCGAAAAACCGAGCGGTTTTAACTCTCCAAAAATGAGTAAAGCGCGTAAAAGATACAACTGGAAAGCCAGACAAGTGGTGGATACAGAAATCGACGAATCAGCCACGAAAAAGGTAGGAGAATATGTGTGAAAAGTGGCCTTTAACAGGCTTCAACTAATTATGCCTCTTGTTAAAGGCCCCTGGTTTAATCTGGGTTAAATGACTTAACTCAGGTAAGACCAGTGTAATCTGTAGTTTTGTATTTGGCCCCTCAACCGTTGAACTAACCACACTGCTACATGTGAAGACGTAGTACAGTAGCTACATGTCATTGAACTATTGCCAGGCATTGGCAGTGGCTGGTGCATTACCCTGGTTTAATCAGGGTTAGTTAACTTAACTCAGGTAAGACCAGTGTAATCTGCAGTTCTGTATTTGGCCCTATAGGCTCAACCAATGAACTAATCACACAGGTAATTAAATTCGAGCATGGTAGTTACCCACCATACTATTGGATGACACTAGTTGTCATGTCCAGCCCGAAATCTTGTCCTGGTTTAATCTTGGTTAAATAAGTTAACCCAGGTAAGACCTGCGTAATTACACGGTTTCATAACGGCTCACCCAACTAACCTCCTACGAATGTAATTTGTTACGATGTCACAAGTTACTCAAATCAGGGTTGTCTTTCAGATCAAGGTAGAGTTATCGGACGTCAAGGCGGAGCAGTACGACCCTAGCAATGAATTGGTCTTGCCATCCCAGAAACGTGCCACCAAGATCAAGAATAAGCCTCTTGAGAAAGCAGTCAAGCCTCTGTCGCGCAAGCAGAAGAAACGTTTGCAGAAAATCGTCGCTTCCAAAGAGAAAAAACAGAACGTACGTATGCCTGTTCACATCCGAGGGCCGAAAGGGTTACGTGCTTGCCTCTTGATCCTAAAATGCTGGGTTCGCTCCCAGGTCGAGGTCTGCGGGCATTTTTACGGATGGGAGAAATTACATGTAATTTCCTAAGTGGCGGCTCTTTGGGACGAGAGTTTAAACCGAGGTCCAGTGTTGATTATAGTGTTGTTGACCCTAACCTAGTGTCTCAAACCTAAGAAAAAGCCTGAAACAAAACCAGTTGCCAAAACTACGTCTAGCGCTGACCCACGAGTGCTAATCTGCACGTTTTGGACGTATCGTTTCGCGTGTGCTGCTCTGCGTACAGCGACAACGATTAAAGACCCCTCAAGAGGGGTTGGAAGTCCCCCCTCGTTAGCTAAATTCCCATGTAGGTGTTGAAGGCTCATCCCCTGATGTAACCGTTAAACTAAATATTTCAGAGAGCGCAGCTGTTCGAGGCTTTGGCCCATGTGCAGGCAAAGCCCGAAGACATGAAGATGTTTATGGCAACTGCAAACATGCAGACTAAAGGCTTCAAGAAGTGAGTCCAGTCTACGAATTTGCACATTTTCAAACAGTCCTTTTTGCCGCAATCCACACGAAGGATGTATCGATTCGCTTCTTTCTTTCAGGTTTTCGATGGAAGAAGCGAGACAGCTCACTTCTACGAAGCCGCTGAGTAGCGTGCGGGGGAGTAATAAAATGTCGAAGGCCGACAAGATGCAAGTTCTCGAAGAAGAAAGTTCGGACGACTCCGATGATTCCGATGGCGAAGAAGAAAACCAAGAGGGCGGCGAGGAAGTGCCGCCATCAAATACTGGCGACGAAGAGATCAGCGAGAGCGACGGACAACAGGAAAAACCTGACGTACCGAACCTGCAGCAGGGAAAACCGGACATTCCACAAACCAAAGAGTCTGGCGACAAAGTCGATGCCATTCCGACGGAGCCGAAAGTAAATTCGAGGCCGACGATATTCAACCCCGTGCTTCGAGATCCCGAAATTCAGGTACACGCCGTCGTCTTTTGAAATATTTGGTCGGCGTGTCAAAATATGACTTTGTAACATGTGCCATTTACAGGAAGCTAGGTTGAAACTGCCCATTTTGGCAGAAGAGCAGGTCATCATGGAAGCGATCCACGACCATTCCATCGTCATCCTTTGTGGCGAGACAGGCTCTGGAAAGACGACCCAAGTGCCTCAATTCCTGTACGAATCTGGATACACAAAGTTAGTTATCGTTACAGGGGATTCTAAGAAGGGTCCTTTTTCAATTATTGCCAAAAAACTTGGCGATCCGATATTTGATTCCGAAACTATTCTTTCCGCTAATAGCGACAAGCAGATGATTGGCATCACCGAACCGAGAAGAGTGGCCGCTATCACGATGTCTCGCCGCGTCGGAGAAGAGATGGGATTCGCCACGGACAAGGTGTCCTACCAAATACGTTACGAGGGAAACGTCTCCGACAACACGCAAATCAAGTTCATGACGGACGGAGTTCTGCTCAAAGAAATACAGCAGGTATTATTCCACCGGGATATCCTCGGGAGAAACTGCGGCTCGCGATTCGAAACTGAAACTTGTGCATTTTTTTTCGTAGGATTTCTTGCTGTCCCGCTACTCGGTGATAATCATAGACGAAGCCCACGAAAGAAGCGTTTTCACGGACATTCTCATAGGATTGCTGTCTCGAATTGTGCCGCTGCGTAATAAAGTAAGTTACGTTAGTTACGTTAATGTCCGTTAATGCTAGTCTTATTTCAAATCCGATTGTTACGCTTTCAGAGAAACAAACCGTTGAAGCTCGTTATAATGTCTGCCACGCTTCGTGTCGAGGACTTCACGGAAAACAGGCACTTGTTCAAAACCGTGCCACCGGTCGTGAAAGTCGACACCAGGCAGTATCCCGTAACGGTGCATTTCAACAAAATAACGGCGGAAAACTACGTGGCCGATGCTTATAAAAAAGCCTGCAAGATTCACCGCAAGCTACCCTCGGGTGGGATTCTAATCTTTCTCACCGGGCAACAGGAAGTCAACATTCTCTGCAGTAAACTGCGAAAGACGTTCCCTTTGAAACAAGCGCAAAAATGGGCCTGGAAAAAGAAGTTTGGCGGCACGGAAGCGGCCGACGAAGATGCAAGCACGTCTGCAACGGCAAAAGCAGAGGAAAAAGATGATGCAGAGCAGGAACAGCCGGACACTTTGGTGCTTCCGAAAATTAACCTCGACGAGTGAGTACAAAAATATCTAGAAGTCCCGTTCGCAATATTCGCGGATATTTATTTTCTGCTCGGTTTTCAGCTATGCGGTCGCTCCGATCGAAGAGGACGATACGGTTCAAGAAGCCGACGACGGTTCGGATATTGGCGATCTTTTTTCGGACGACGAGGAGCTGGTATGTCTGATACGAACGCATCGTGTTTCGCATTACGAGCCTCGGCCTAAACGCAGATTTTCTTTTTTCTCAGGACGAAAAGGACGCAAAGTCCTTCAACTTGGAAGCGGAACAACCCATGTACGTGCTACCGTTGTATTCGCTTCTGCCTCCTTTTAAGCAAGCTCTGGTTTTCAAACCTCCGCCCGAAGGCTGCCGCTTGTGCGTGGTGGCTACCAATGTGGCCGAGACGTCGGTGACGATCCCCAACGTCAAGTACGTGATCGACAGCGGAAAAGTGAAAAAGCGGATCTACGATCGCATCACGGGAGTTTCGGCGTTCCACGTTGCGTGGACGTCAAAAGCCGCTGCCAACCAAAGGGCCGGACGAGCGGGTCGTATGGGCTCCGGACACTGCTACAGGTGCGTAGACGCAGAATTTCTCCCACGATCGGCTCAAACACGTTCGTTTACAATTTTGAATTTTTATCCAGGCTGTATTCGTCCGCAGTTTTCAACGATGATTTCGTCCAGTTCGCACCTCCGGAAATCTGCCTTCGACCTGTCGACGACTTGGTTCTGCAGCTGAAGGTATGTTTTTCTCGAACTAGCGCCGACATCACATTTTAGCGTATTTACATGTACGACTCTGCTCGTAACAGGACATGAACATCGACCGGGTGTTAAATTTTCCATTTCCAACGCCGATGGACGAAGAGAGCATCAAGGCTTCCGAGAGACGCTTGAGCATGCTGGGGGCGCTGGAACCGATCCGCCAGTCACGATCGTCTTCGGATTTAAGTAAAAGTGTGTAGATTTTTCCGTTTCTAATCGCGTAACTCCGACGTACGAGTTTTCCATTATGACCGTTCTTATTTCAGCGGAGTTTTGTGCAAAGATATCGGCTCTTGGCCACGCGATGGCCTGTTTTCCGCTGGCCCCGCGATACGGCAAAATGCTGGCACTCAGCCACCAGCACAATCTCCTTCCGTATGTCATCTGCATCGTGGCAGCTCTCACGGTGCAAGAAGTGTTGCAAGAAACCCATGCCGTCGCTCATTCTCTTCAAGAGGTATTTTCACAATTTTGCAACGAGCCGAATCGAATATGCCTCCTTTAATAACAAAATCTTGTATCATTTAGAAAGCAGAACTAAAAGGTAAGAAAGCCTACTGGATGCAGATACGAAAAACATGGGCCGGCCAAGTGAGTTTATAGATCCCAAAATCCTTTTTTTAAATGCTACAGTGACATTTTCGAAGGGCTATATAACACGATTCTCACAATTCTAGGGAAACTCGCTGGCACTGGGCGATGTCATGGTCCTTCTGAAAGCAGTCGGCGCCGCCGAGTACGCCGGCTGTGCGCCGTATTTCTGCGAGGAGCACGGACTGCGCTACAAGGCCATGTCTGAAATCCGCAAACTGCGCATCCAGTTGACCAACACCATCAATGTGGTTTTGCCGAAGGCAGATCTGTGCGTGGACCCAAAAATGTTGCCGCCGACCGATTTGCAAGCCAAGCAGTTGAGGCAAATTCTTCTGGCCGGACTTCCCGACAGCATCGCCAGGTATAAACGGCGCACCCGTGTCTATGGTTTTTTCTCGGTGCCGATGGGACGTTTTAACACGACAATGGTCATCACGATTTTTTTTTCCGTTGCAGGAAAGTTCAGGAAGACGAAATCAAAGGGGATAGCGAAGAAAAACTGAAATGGAGGAAAGCTTACAAGGTTAGTAAATGGCAAAAAATGCATCGTCTGTTTTGGCCAGCCGAGAAATATTGAATCCGGCATCGAGTCCGAGATATTCCCCGATCTCTACAAGATAAACAACGGGCACATCATTTTCAGGCAACCCACATCGAAGAGCCTGTATTCATACATCCGAATTCGGTGTTGTTTCGCGAGCTTCCGGAATACGTGGTCTACCAGGAAATATTCGAAACGAATAAAATGTTTATGCGAGGTTTGTACCAAACGGAAACCGTTGTCAGTTACGTCTTTACGGCTGCGGACATTAACCTCGCTCTTCTCGTATCGAATTTTAGGCGTTTCTTCGATTGAACCCGAATGGATAGTCAACTTTTGTCCAAATTTGTGCACGTTTTCAAAGCCGTTAGAAGAACCTGGACCGCGGTACGACCAGTCCACAGGGACGGTCAGGTGCTTCATGACTGCCTCTTTCGGTAAGAATGGTTTAGATACGACACCCTTGAAATAAACATGTTCCGAGCTAACATTTCGCATATTTACGACAGGGAGGTGCGCGTGGCAACTGCCAGCTGTGGAACTGGAATTCCCGGAAGGCATCGACAGATTTCGATGGTTTGCCAGGTTCTTACTCGAGGGACAAGTGTTTCCTGTTTTACAGAAATTCAAAGACAAACTTCTTTCGCCGCCGCTGATTATGATCAAATCGTGGTCGAGGCAAGTCATCCGAGTTACCGCGCATCGTTATAAAACCGAAATCTAAATACTAAAACCACCGTTTATAACTTAGGTTGCAGCCACGAACCGAGACGTTTTTGAAGGCTTTGCTAAGTAAGAACGTAAGCTCGAAGCAGCTCCTGCAAAAGGCGTGGGAAGCCGACAAGAACTGTAAGTTTTTCAAATTGCGGTTTCATCGCCGTTGTATTTTATCTAATTTTTCTTTAATGCTTTCTTCCAGATCTGCTTCAGGAATACATGGAATGGGTACCGGAATTAGAACATTTTGCAATTGAGAAACTATGGCCGCCTTTGTAAATATACATTTAATGTATGTAAAACATATTTTTACAAATAAATCCACACTATTTATTATGACAACTAATTGGCTTTCTGGTTTGTTGATCGAACATCTCTAATTTCAACTTTAGTTGCGTGCTAGATAACATACCCTGAATAATATCCCGATTTTATAAAATTTCTATATGATAATTTCCCTCTGCAAAGTGACTAGACTAATTTTTAGAGAGGTTTAAAAACAGCATAGCGTTGATAAAGTACAGATTAATTCGTAAGTCCCACCGGGATTTCCGAACAATACGCTAACACAGAACGGCTCGACACGCCCGCTCCTGGCGATTCGGCAGGCATAAATCCGAAAATTTTTACCCACATTTGAAGATTGGTTCTTCGCTAGCCTCTACGGTCACGACAAAGAGTCGTGGACACAATCGGCTACGAGATAATGCGTGTCGGGCATCCATAAGTTAGAACGCAAACTCTGGGAGATTCTCTATTTCTCGATACGCTCCTTTTTGCCGTGATTGTACTACATATTCTGGAAATCCCAGAGGGACTCCTAAAATGGGGAAAGCGAACCGAGAAGGTTCAAAACTTTTCCAGAGATTCTTTACGAGAACACTAGATGTGGTGGATTTGGCCGCAAAGCCCCAATCCACCGTGAATTTTAAACTGAGGTTACCACGTTTACGCAGAACTACAACTCAAAATTGTTAAGGGCCAACGATTGTGACCGAACACACTTTTGCAAACGTCAAGCAAACAAAAAAACGGCGCACAACGAAACTCGAAACAGTAGTCTGATTTGGGGAAATGTTTGTTCGAAGGGCACAATCATGCAACTCGACAGTGCCACCATTATCAAATTCGGCATTTGCATATTTCTGGATATTCGGAAACATGATGGATATCTTCCTCGCAAGGCCCCGATCATATACTCCAATAAAGGATAGTTTGCGTAATACTGGGATTATATACAAACGCGATCCAACCCGTTATAGGAATGCGGGAAATGCATATCCGGTGAAGGTTGTTGTACAAAAAAACCGTATAAAATCTAGATTAAGTATCCAGAAAATGTACCTGCACTACGAGCGAGTAGCCATATCTGCGAACCGCAGCATTGCGACACTCGCCTTTCTAATCTGAGGGTAAGCGGGGGAAAGAAAGATGCGGCGGAAGATCGATTACTCCGCTTTCTGGTGACCGTCGTTCGCTCGCGAGGTGCTCCCGTTCTCGCTCAACTGGGACTTGTTCGACTTTCGGCTTTTCAACGGGTTGTTTTTGCACTCCAAATGCAGGTTATTCAAGTCGAAGGCCGCCTTTATGTTATCCTGAAAAAAACCAAACCGAATAAGACCTCGATCCGTGATTCGGAAATAAATTATAAAATAAAAGACGTACCACGGTGAAAAAGAATTTCTGGAGCCTCCTTTTATCATCGACGAGAGGTCGCCTCAGCACTTCCTTCCCATTTTGAAATAGCGCAACTGTCGGCAACTGTTTGCTGAGGGAGGAATCATTTACGTAGAATCTACAAAGCACGAAAGGAAATTGTTAATTTCCGATAAACTTATAAATGACTTCGATGTGCGAAACTTACTGCTTAGCCACGTCGGGATAGCGGGTGACGTCTAGTTTGCCAAATTTCAGATTATCAAGCGCATATCTATTCGGAAAAAACAATCGACATCGTTCATAAGACAGTATTAAATCGTGAATGGCGGACATCGATGCAATCGACACTTACTCGGCAGACAATTCGGAAAATATAGGCGCAAATGTGACGCAGGCTGGAGACCAAGCGGCATAAAAGGCAATCAGCCAGGTTACCCTCCTATCCCTGTTGAGTTCGTCCTAAACACGTCGACAAAGTTCAATTATTAGGAATGATATGATGCAAAAAAAGTTTAAAAGCAAAGACTGCTCACCTGTAAGTTTGGTCCTCTGAAGTATACAATGTTTTCAGGGCCCGAATAAGAAGGCTCCGGAAACAGCAATAACTGAACTGAAAGCATAAAGGGGGAAAAAGTCTGTAATTTTGATGAATTTCAATCGATTAAAAATATTTTATTGAAGATAGACCACAGCAGAAGTTTCAATTTTAGCTCTTCAAAAGAGTTTTACAAAATATCTGTTAGTCAAACTCCATTTTTCAAAGGCTACGCAGAGGATCTAGGATGGGAGGGGGAAGCTCCTTCACTCGTGAAGCACATTCAGGATGGGTTGGAACTGACTGACCTCTCCGAGTCCGTTCGTCCTGCTTTTATAGCGGGATGTTTCTTCCATGCTCCCTTTTGAGCGTAATGTCATACCTGACGAACTCGCCAATTATCCTTGGCATGTTGGTTCGAGTCAAGTTTGTGATCCTGAGGATGCAAATTTCAAACTCCTGGGTCACAAGTATGTCTTTTTTTTTTGGCAAGCACGTAAACCACTCGACCGCATCCAGAGTTGTGCCCTAAGGCGTTTTACCCTCCGAAACCACCGTGCACTCCATCTACGGCCCCTAAACAACCCGTAAACCTGTCGTACTGGTTGTTCCTTCCCTAGGATCCACAATCTTCGTAGGTATTGGAGTTTGCTCACCATCTCCCGTGCCACAAAACCTGACCATCCCATGTCCCCCTGTAAGGCTTCAACGGCTTTAACCAGTGCCTCAACCAATCACCAACACGTAAAAGGAACTCTTGGCACTTGGATTGCAAAATTGCAAAACAAGTTGAAATTAAACTTTACCTATGCACAGGACAGCATAGGCGATGCCCAGTCTTGGATCATTAGACATGTATAAAATCAGATTTCCTATTTTAAGGTACATGAAAGCGGATGAAAGATAAGACAGCATCGAGGTTGACCCTAATTAGATAAAAATTGTAATTAAAACTATGTCCTTGTTGAATGGAATTCTGAATGGTTCTATAAATTCATCATGGAGTAGATACCGGATTTCCTTGTCTTGAAGACAGTAATGATAGCCACAAACATGGTTATTTCCCATTCTCGCTAAACGAAAAAGTGATATTCATATAAGAAATCTTAATAAAAATATAATTGACCTCATTACGAAAGCTGCACTGAGTAGAACTCACCCAATCCAATTCGCATTTGGAATCTGCAAAAAGGATGTAGCAGAATGGAGGAATTGTTCTTAAAACATAAAAGGAAAAAGCCAATGTTAAGTTGAAAATATAATGAATATGAATCAATTTCTTGGCATCTTTGAGAATTCCTTTTAAAATAGGATGCATGGTCGGTGCAAGTTTTTTAAAGAGCAAGAGCGGTGTAATAGGAAATAAAAAAAAGTTTCCCGGAAATTAAACGGCGCACGCGCAGGTTGAAGGCAAGGCGAAGTGTGGCACATGGCAGTGATTGGTACAATACTACGGAAACCCTTTAGGGCCCTTCAAAATAAAACTTATTGCAGAAATATGAAACGTGTAAGGGGTGATCCATAAATTATGTCACACTTTTTTGCCTCTTTTTAAACACCCACCCACCCCTTAGTCACAATTTCCCCATCCCTTATACACAATTGTCCCAAAAAACAAACAACCCACCCACCCCCCTAGGTGTGACATAATATTTGAATGGCCCCTTACAGAAATTTGATACTTGTTGCAGAAAAATTAAACTCATTGGCAGAAAAATAAAACGTATTGCAGAAAAATGAAACTTATTGCAGAAAAATGAAACTTTCACTGCAGAAAAATGAAACTTATTGCAGAAAAATGAAACTTTCACTGCAGAAAAATGAAACTTTCACTGCAGAAAAATGAAACATATTCTAGAAAAATGAAACATATTCTAGAAAAATGAAACATATTCTAGAAAAATGAAACGTGTTGCAGAAAAATGAAACTCATTGCAGAAAAATGAAAATTATTGCAGAAAAATGAAACTAATTGCAGAAAACTGACACTCACACTACAGAAAAGTGCACTTTTACTGCAGAATAATTGTATTTTCACTGCATGATGGTTTGGGCTGGTCAGTGGGGGCTATATATATAACTTGGTCAAGGTACTGAATTATGCATGGCACTCGCATATGTACATGGAACATGGTCTTCCCATTGAACAAATGTATGGGCCCATAATGAAGCCCCCCTGTATGTATCTTCCCATTTTTAATAGGTCACTACAACCATAAAATGTATAATCGAGTATTTTGCATTAATACAAAATGAGGTAAAAAAATGGCGGCGAGGAAGAATTAAGTACAGCAGAAATATATTTGGACGCTCCACAAATGAATTCCCCTCTTTAATTTGTTATTCATGGAACCACGCCAGTTATTTTAAGGGTAATCATCTTACGTTGGATATTTGTTTATAATGAGACGTTATTTTCCATCCATTGATAACCGACTCACGTACGCCACGGATTCAACCGCGGTGGAAAAACGTAGATTCATAATGAGAAAAGCAGTTGAAAAATGTGAAAACTTTCGTAACAAAAAAAACGGGAAACACGATTGTACATCATTTCATGAGCACAAAACATCAAAAAGTTTTAAAATCGGATCATAAACAACATATAGTTATCAGGAAAAACCGTTATATGCTACAGGAAAACATGCATTTATCCATGTTGAATAGGGAAGAGTGGGTAGGAATTGGTCGGAGGAGGAATGGAACATTGCCAATAATTTAAAATTTGAAAGTGTAAAAAGTTTGACACTCGCGTGTCTACATGGCATTCGTGTTCCCGCATTTGTTCGCGTAAAATGGTGGACTTCCGGTGAAACGCGAGAATATGCGAAGGAAAAGTGTGATTTCACTACCAAAAAGTACCTTTTTACAAGTATCGTTTATAGAGGAAACGTTTTCAATTTAAGTACATTAATAGCAGTTATGATGTTATTACATGTTTCGCACCAATCTGCCTGGTCCTTTTATTCCTAGGGTGTGTTTTGAGACAAATACCTAGTGGCAGGAGGATTGGGACACAACAGTGTGGGATAAATGGGACATATTCCTTGTTGCTGGAATTCAACGCATTTTTGCTTTTTAGAACTGTAGCGCGTGCGGGAGTTCTTATTAAGCGCGTGCAAAACAGTTCTTTTTTTTGTTCGATGTTAGAACTGGTAATTTTGTGTCGTTGTGATTTGCCAAAAAAAAAATAATAACATGTGTATGAACTCGAAGAAGCTGAAATGCATTTTTTGCGAAAAAACGAGAATACAGTAAGTTTTAAATTTACCGATACACGAGTCATGAACGTGGTCACAAAATTTGATGACATTCTGAAGCTTCCCCGGCCTTTTCTGCGCGGAGGAAAATCAAAATTGCTGGAAATCTACATATTTTGCATCGATGTTAGTTCATTTTCAATAGTTCGTTAGTTTTCGTAAAAAAATCTTGCAAAAAGTTAAAGTGTGTTCCTATTATAGCAAAAAAAATCAAAAAAATTAATTTAGTGTGGTAAAATCCTTCGTATTTTCGTTTTTAAAACAGTGTCCCAATCCTCCTGCGCTAAGGAGGAATGGGATACTATGAAGAGTAGTTTTATTTCAATTATTTTTTCTTATTTTAGTAATAAGAAAATATTTTCAACACTGTTCACACAATAGTATAAAGTAAATTTGTGAATAATTTTAAAAATAAAAAAGTGAAAAGTGGTCCATTCCAAACCCACTCTCTCCTATTGCACAAGACGCTGAAATATAGTCCCAGGTGAATGCTGGAAGCGCCACCTAGCGGCACACTTGGTCTCTACCTAATTGGTGGAGTTTGTTTACTTTTGAAGCTAAACCTAAACCAATTTACTCGATGTAAGTATACATTGAGGGGGGGAAAAATAGATATTAGATATAATAAAACGTTCCGTGAAGACACATGCTGCATGCCAAGAGAAAGCATCAGAATCCATCAGGAGAGTTGTATTTTATGAGCACCAGCAAATGTGTTCATGTGGGATAATGGCGACCACTAGTGGTCATTCGTAAATAAATGACCGGTCGCGACCGGATCTAAGCCTCTTTATTTTTGATTGAAAAATATGGAGCTGCCCTAGGAAAAAGCTTTGAGCTAATAAATCCCTCGTAAAACACAGGAAAAAAAGTAGGAACGATGCTAATCGGAACGGAACAATGCGGGTTCAACGGTCGTATCGCGGTTAGAATTAATCGGGTAATTTCCCCAATATTCGCACGCTGTTGAATTAGTGAGACAGTGTCCTGTCCAGTTGCAGGGGAAACACACACAGGTGGAGGGAAATTTCGACTTGAACCCCCCACCTCTGGTTTTATTCGCGTACCATCCTCGGACATCTTTTAAGCCTAGTAAAAGCACTAGCATTTTCCAAGTGTTTAACAAAACAACCTAACTTAAGACTAAGTCATGCTCAACACACAGGGTTATTCTCACTAATTAATTGACCCAGATATGGAATACCTGTTTTTGCGGTTCTCCACAGCTGTTTCCGGGCAAATGCTACGGTAGTTTCTCTGAAAACCGACCGCGACCGTGGTTCTTCCTCGCTTCACATCTATTAAAAATAACCAAAAAATACTAAAAACTGATGGAAATGTGTTGCATGTGTATCGTTGTTTTTGAATTTGATTCCGTTCTTCTTTTGTGTCATTCTTGTTGAGGAATTTATTAAATTCACATCTACCAATCTTTGCTCTAGCAATATAATTGAACTACCAATCTAATTTTGCTGTATCTGCTTATAAAACACAACAAAAACAAATACTAATTGGCAGGTGGGCTGAGTTCCACAATGCATTTACTTTTAACCTTAAGTTGGCGGCAGGTGATGATCTGCTGAAGACTCATACGCCACCAGGGGGCGCTGTACCGCAATCAGACTTCCCAGCACGAAGTCGGAGTTGTGTGTGATAGCTGACAAAGGGTTAAAATGAGGTCCGCCAACACTAAATTGCCAATTCACTGGATCAATCCCAAAATAGAAAATTTAATAACGATAGCGACAAGAAAACAGAAATCTATAGCGGTAAACTTCCTCATCGCTACGTGCTTATTATATTTTTTTCCGTGCGGTTTTTCAAGATCAAGGTCGCTCTTCAATAGGAAAAAATCTTCAGCAGTCGATATTTCATTGTCTGTCAGGAGAAAACGACTCATCCCTCATCCACAATTTATAGATTTCGATATATAGAAAAACGCACCGATCACGCAAAGGTCGCGGAGCCTCCTCGTTGGAGAGCCGCACATTCAGCCGATATCGAGCGGGGATACACAGTCACGCTACATGACGACAGTAGACGAGCTATGACGTCAAACCCCATCGAATTCTTATTATTTATTATTTCACCACCTGACTTTTGAAGTCCGATTGGCAAACGTCCAATAGCATGCGATTAAAACTTTCACATAGTCATTCATCATTCAGGACTAACTGAAGCACATAGCAGCGTCAACTAGCGTCCATCAAGTTTCTCCAACTTTAGTCCCTATCCCAGATGCATGGAATAAGAAACCAATTTTTGGGGTTTCCCTGACAAGCAGAGGACTGATCAATATCTCCCTGAGGCTTAAACCAGGTTAATGAGATGACACCATTGTCATGGCTGTGAAGTTTATGCATTTTGCGGTAAAGCTTTTGCGTACTGCGGCGAAGCTTAAGCGTACTGCGGCGTAGTTTACGCGTACTGCGGCGAAGCTTACGCATACTGCGGTAAAGCTTACGCGTACTGCAGCGAAGCTAACGCGTATTGCGGTGAAGCTTAAGCATACTGCGGCAAAGCTAACGCGTATTACGGTGAAGCTAACGCGTATTGCGGTGAAGCTTAATCGTTCTGCGGCGAAGCTCACACGTACTGCGGTGAAGCTTACTTGACTGCGGTGAAGCTTACTTGACTGCGGTGAAGCTTACTTGACTGCGGTGAAGCTTACACGTATTGCGGTGAAGCTTACGCGTATTGCGGCGAAGCTAACGCGTATTGCGGTGAAGCTTAAGCATACTGCGGCAAAGCTAACGCGTATTACGGTGAAGCTACCGCGTA
>JAQGBW010002587.1:0-19219 GCA_034698625.1 Julus scanicus
TGCCGAGCATGGATATAGCTTTCTCAGATCAGAATTTGAAACCATTTTTACTTTAACATGGTATTTACTTTTCCATAATGTCCTGCAGAATTTGCGGTATAATTTGTTTTTTTAAATCATCAACTGCAGCCAAAAATCTAGTCTAAAACTCAAGGGGATGTCGGGGATGACAAAAATGTTCAGTTTTGTGAACAATATACTGTAATTAGAAATAACAATTTGTTACATTTATGCTTTTCTATCAAAAATGTTGAAATAATAAAGTTGCTTGTTTTGTAATAACGTAAACTTTGCTAATCTGTGCTTAAAATGATCTGCAAAGCATGGTTGGAGTACCTCGCATAGATAAGTGTAAGAACACCTTTAAAGACTGGTTTTGAAGAAAAAGAAAAAGTGAAATTATGTGTTAATCTCAGGAAAAGAGATGTACCTTAAGCGTAAAAGGATGCAGGTCTGTATGGTGAAGCCGTACACCAAGGTAAAATAAAGTGATCTTATCAAAATACCCAAGAGCAGGCTTCCTAAGAAGTGGAAATTTCTGAAAAGCAATTTACTCTTGCAGCTTGAAAAGATATTCTAAGACATCAGTAAACAAGACTTTGTAATGCCTTCAATCCATTTTTTATGTGGGCTGAATATCGACTTCGTTGAAAACTACCTGTAATTCAAGTAAACGAGAAATTGTAATTCCGAAAAAACTCTCGTTTGAAGCCTCGTATACGACGAAGTTATGAAATATAGAGGAGAATTTTCTTTTATAAATTAATTAATATCGAGTAATATGGGGCGAATGTTGGAACTGTGTACACATTTAATTAAATGGCAAATGCGTGCCTGTAGTATCAACGTTTCCGTGGTGAATATTTTTCTGCCCTTAGCTCAATGCGCAGAAAATAAATGGCGACGTAGTCCAATATGCAAACAAAGTTACGGCTCACGGATTAAGGAATAAGTCTCATCGCCCTGTGGGATGTAAACCTAATTTCGTTTCATGTGCGTCTGCTTTGTAGCCACATTTGCAAATGCGCTCTATCTGATGGGGATGTTGAGGTTGCTGAATTGCTTTCGATGTTATCATTAGCGACATTTTTGCGACGAGGCTTCTTGCATCTCGATAATCTTATATATTCAAACGATCCGAAGAAAACGGCGGCGAACTTCTCCTTTGATATCAGGGGCAATTTAATCAAAGACAATGGTTGAATTGTGTTTGCATTGTCAAGAGGAATGAGACCACTCGCATTAGATTTTTTAAGGAATCCACCGCGCATGCGCCACAAACAAAATCGTAGGACTCTTTAAATGTTGATCAAAAGACTGCTGCATGCAGTTTAGCATATCCAATGAAGAATCAATTGATCATAACTGATTACAACTGATCATAACCCCAATATGAACATCTTAAATCTTCGGGTAGGATCTGCACCTGCTGATAGACCGTGTGTGTGAGTGGCTTGCCCATGAAGAGCTTGGACAGATTCCAGGATTGAATGACCATGGTACAAATTAATCTGGCCACTATACCATATATATTTTCCCTAAACTGCCTGTTCACTTCAGAACGGCTGCTATATAATTGCAATTCTCAGATCTTTGACAATGTTGATAAAGTCTGAGCTGTCTGTCATCTTTGGGATTGGTGCTTTTGAAGTAATCTTCTCCATAGAAGTTTTTTACCAGAGTGAACATCCGGGCTTGCAAAAACAGGATTTTATATAGAACACATTGAAATTACATGATCATGCAATTCGTAAGTATAATTTGCCGGGCTGCAAGTAAAAACTAGCAAGACGGTTCGTCCATTGAATTGAAAACACTGCATTCAACTAAGGCTTAACCGATTTCTGGCATATAATCGAGCTTCATTCATCAAAGGACATTCCAGTCCTGTCATCAGATAGTGTGAAAAAAATTGAAAAATAGCCTCGCTTATACTTGCACGTTAGATACGTGTCTATCTCAAATAGTTTTGGGTTCTATGCAAAGTTAATGTATTGTAAGTCGGATGCCGTTATGCATTTTTTCCATTCGATAGAGCGTAAGAAAATAGAATCCGCTTCGCTTGGTTTACTAGTCCATCTCAAATTGCTTCTCATTTACATCCGTCTGCGTTTCGATGCATTCCCAAATGTCAAAAAATCGACAAAGGAGACGAAGACATTCCTAAATGCAACTGAATTTACTGTGAAACCTAAAGTAAACTAAAAAAAATTCTAAAGCTGATAGCGTTCCTTCCAGTCATGATATTGCGGTGATATCGGCAAAACTCAAACGAAACATTTTCAGGATACGTATTTTAGTTTTTGTTTTTTTCATCTTTTTCTTTACGATAAAGTATGCCTAAAAGTAGAGAATATGATATAGATACTTCTTTCCTCTGTCAAATAAATAATAAATTTCAAATTAATGCCGTTAATGCAAAGTTCTCTGATGGAAAATCACATACAAAAACCAGGAATAGGTTCCTGTATGCAGCATATTTATCTTTTTGAATGACATATGGTTTGTTAATTGTTAGTTAAGTTTCCGTATAAGGGGTAAACATAAACCAGGAATGATGTACAATGTACATACAAATGCACATTTTATATAATTAAACCATTTGCCTTTCAAAAGGATATGAGAACACATTAATGACTAAACACAGGTCACATACTATATTGGAATTCATCGCTTTTGGCAATTATAGGGAAATACTTGCTCTGAAAATTGTCGATAATTTTGGAATGCTACGTATTGTTGTGTATTTTATTTGTTAAGCATGAAAAACATAATCTTGGCTACTTAACACGTTTATGAATTAGCCGACTATACAATTTCAAACCAAAATGCATGTGTGTGAAACTTGCTTATGCAAATGAACAGCGGCACATACTCCTTTTCACAGTAGGCTTAAGTTTTTTTATTAAGTTCTTAGTGTAATTATCTTAAAACTAGACTCATCTGCGAAACAGGTTGGACTATCTTAATTCCTTTAGTGCCATAGATAATAAAAAAGTAAATTGGTATTAAAAGGGATTATTTGATGGTTTTGGCCTATTTGAATAATTAATTTTGCATGAATCTATGGTGAACACTTCTACAGGGTGAATTTGAAATGCTCGTATCCCGTGTGAATTGTCTATCCTCTTTGTATCTGTCTTTGTTATAAGGAAAAAACGCATTGAATAATTTATCCCCAAGCATTGTCATGTATTAGGAGGATCTAAAAAAAAACGAATGAAATGTGCCCGCTTTAGTGATTATTGTGTTTACTTCGCAAAGTTTTCCATTGTGTAGACTTATTTGTCAGCGAAGATGAATCACTGGAATTTGATGCGGAAGTGGAACTTGATACGATTAAGTGGATTACGTTGTGTCATAGCCAGTAATAGTCATTTGGTAAAGCTGAGTTTTGTGTGTTGGTGTTGCGCACGATGCCATTTACGTATTCATTTGAATATAATTTGCACATTGAAGGGAAGTTAGTGAAATGTGCATAATGTATCGATTTTTGGTGGTCGTACGATACCGCAATTGGCTAATATCATTTGGAAACCAATTAGGCTTGTTCATTTTGCCAGTCCGCATTTTTACAATCGCAATCAAGAGTACAAAGCTTTGCATAAAATATATAGTAGGTATATAGATTAAAAGCATATAGAGCCTTTAGAGTAAGCTCATGAAGGCATTTCAACATGTGCCTATCTAGTTGGTGTCGCCTAAAGGAACGGATAATCGTGTTTGAAGGTCAGACAATGTCTACAAAATTACTTAAGTTATAATGGGGGTGACTACGAATTGCTTGTATATTTGATAACCCACAAAGTGTGAAATTTGTCAGTAGGGCATCTTATTCGCAATATGTTGCATCTGTTTGCAAGAAAATTCTAACTTAATTTCACACAGTACATATTTCAAAATGATTTCCTAATTTTTACATTAGGGTTATCAAATGCCTTGTTTTACAATAATTTGTCGGTAGCAGGCATTTTCAACTAAATTTACTCAACTAAAATGGTACAACTGAAGGATTTACAACTAAGAAATGTTCAACTAAACAGATTTTCAACTAAGGTGGTTATAGGTTAGGTGTAAATTTAGGTGTAGATCATTAGTTGATCCAAATTTAGGTACATTTTTTTTTAGTTGTAAAACTTAAGTGGAATTTTTTTTCGTTGAAGAAATTTAGTTGAAATTGCATGACTCCATTTGCATATGTCATAGTGTCCAAAATCTGCCCATAGTGAATGAATCGAAAAATGTGTATGAGGAGATTAGGATGCATTTTGATTCATGTGTTTTCTCTAGGTTGCTTCTCAAGTAAAAGATGGTGTAATTTGGCTCTTTAGAGGCTTGCATCCATCACTTAGCCCTTTGCTAACTTTGGCGAGTTGCTATTGCAGATGGACGTTTTCACACGCTTTATTAACCCTATCGTGTTATTTTAGCCCACTCTGGTTAAGCTTAACGTTGATGGATTCTCAACTAGTCTTGGATTGATTTTTCTGCTGTTTTCTTTTCCCGTGCCTCCTCTGTTTTTGTGCCACTGGACAGCCAGAAATTAGGTTATCCACATTGAGTGCTTTTCATTTAGCAGTTCATCAACTCTTTTCTCTTAATGGAAGCCTTAATGGACTTGTTTAACCAAACAGCATTTACATCGACACGCGCAGACGGGCAGCTGGTCAGTTGTAAGGCTCATCATCAGCGCCTCTTGACTTTATTATTCCTCTTCTACTGCCATTTCATTAGTCCCTACTGAAACTTCACATTCTATCCTCTAATCGAGTGTTAAATGTTCGATTTATATATGCTAATTGATCCACTTTAGAAAAAAGTTTTCGAAAAAGTTGATCTTGTCATATGTAGCTTGGGATTTAAAAATTTTAAGGGAAAAACATGATGTCAACCATGATGTCAAAGTGAATGCAACCAACTACTTCGTGTGAAAATCCTATATACTATAGTGTGTCCTATATCAGGAAATATGTGCAATTCTACTTATATTTTGTCTGGAAATATGTATGGCAGAATGTGATAATATGCATGCAATTTATTTCATCCGGGTGGGAAAATGATAATGGGAAATTTCATGTGTAAGAAATTGGGCCATTTGTCATTGAACTGCCAGTGAATTTAATTCAACTTATTTCCACACATAAAACAAACAAACAAAATTACATGAATTGCATTGGGAAAAATTTATTCGAATTACGAACTTTCCCGTTTACGAACAGGGTCATGGAACGGATTAAGTTCGTAAATCGAGGTTCCACTGTACAGTACTGTGTACATGTATGTTCCGCATTAATACTTTTGAGAAAAATTCTAAAACCACGTTTTGTTCCACATCACCATATATGGACAGTTCTAAACTGCCATTTATTCTCTAAACACATTGAATTGAAAGCAGATTACAATATCAGTAGATTGTGGTTATGCAAACTAAAACTATTTACGGTGGTGTGCTGACTGAAACTTATTCTATGTAGTTTGTTATTTCACTATAATCACAAATGGAGGATATTAGGTATAGGTACTGTTGTTCCCCATTTTGTTAATTTATTTACTGAACTTTGTGCGTAGAATGTAAACTATTCGTCTGATTTATCTATCGAGCGTTGATCCAATCCAGTATTTCAAAGTCAAAGTTGTTCTTTTAATTCTTGAATTTCCGTTCCCTGGTACTTGCCTGAACCATTAAACCTCAGTAAAATCTTTAGTTGAAGATAAAAAGATTCACGTTTTTCCTCGTGATCTTAACGACTTCACTGTGTGCTTTTCTAAGCTCTTTTTTTGTCTTTACGTTTCTAGGTATGTTCAACAAGGCAGTTACCCAGTGGTCAGCCCTGACAATTCCACTTATCCCAACAATTTCTATTTAAATCGGACGTCCTTAATAGCGGTGAACCTACGCAGTGATGGAGCTTCGTATACCCTGAATGTGTCCACTCCGGAGTCCGGCGACTGGTTCGCTGCGGGATTTCTACCGGAGAAAAACGCTCGCATCGAGCAAAAGGTGAGCAAAGATTTACTAATCGCTTTATTAGTGAAGGTTAATCACTTTTTGCTATGGCGTCACGCTCGATGGATGCCCACTGGGACATTTTCATTCATTGTGACAAGAAACCTCTGTAAGGGGATGCTAACGTAAACATCTCAAGTTACACAACCTAAATGAACAAAGAGTGAATCGCTCTTCTTGTTCAATGGTATATATACTCAAAGGTTCAATCTTTTTCCTTCCCCATGGTATTGGTATATTGCCGCCAAAGTCTGGGCAAGATAGGGCTATTATGCTTAAGTTGGTCATTGGTAGGGAAAGCTATCTCTTACTAAAAATCTTAGGATCTTCTATGATTCTTTTTCGAGTACGCTTTTGGTATAAAAGATGCTATCGATATGTGAATATCGATGACCTTATCAATTAACTGGCTGGTTGTAACTTGTGAATCCCTTACCGTCATGGTATTTTGGATTTACATTTCTTGTTATATTTATCCATATTTAAACGTTGGCAAATCAATATGTGCAACTGACATGTAATAATGTCGACGTTAAGAATATTACTGAGAACTCACATCAATGTTATAGGATTCTAACTTTAGCGTTATTTATTTTTAATCCCCATCTTCTTTTGGAAATGTCGTTGTGTTGTCACAGAATGTTTTTAGTTGCAGTTTCCCATGTTAACTGCTGGCCTTGTCATTAGCAGTAGCTTACTCCCTAAAACCCAGTTTTATTGTACCATAAATTCGTGCTTCACTGCTCTCTGTGACAGCGTCAAGTGTGATGTCATTTTTTTCCCCAAATAACTCGAAATGGGTTAATTGCGCCATGATGGTATGGCCCAAGCCTTATAATTTTAAATACAAAAGTACAACTTATACGAGTGAAAGAGGATTTCTTATGAAAAAGTTTCTTGAAAAACGTATTTAAGGAGCTTAATTTACATTTGGAGGTACCAGGCTTTTAATTTGGAAATATTTACTTTGGTAACGTTTCTTGCATTTGAAATACCAGTTATGTTTAATATATTTTACATGCTTACTAGTGGATAATGAAGAAATGTACATTATACGACCTAGTTGTACTCTAAGTACAGATAATGCCTGTAATTTTTAATAAGCTTACTGAGTTTTTGAATATTAGTTTTAATGTCATTGTTAAATTACTGAATGAAAATGCACATAAAGTTTTAAGCTTGTATTATTTAATCTTGTCGCAATGTGCGTTTTCTTGAAATATGTTTTCCATCTCAATGAAATATCTGTTCCTCGAAATATTGTTTCTCGGCAATTAAGTTTAAATGCGAATGGGAATCAAAGATTGGAACGGGATATTCGTATAAATAATGTAATGCAAAATTAAATGTGCTCCCAAACATCTGGCTTCTGTCTGCCTTATGTAAATTCGTGACAACACATTTCCAATGCGGGCTTTATGCATGCTATTCATTTCCTACAAACTTGTCCTAGTAGTTTATCTACGGTATATATCTTATACTTAAGTTTATCTTCGTTTTTACAGATGCTTTATGGCGAGGCATTTTTCCCCATTTTTTATTTTTTTATTTCACATTCACCTTTTAAACTGTTGTTCATTTTAATAACCGACATCGTTATTTTTGTGTACGCTTAGTTTCGTTTTTTAATTTTTTTTTGTTCTTCTGCATAACCCAATTTGCATTTTTTTTTTGTATTTTTTTTTTTTTTGCACTAGCGCATTTTATAGTTGGCGTAGTGTTCATTCCCTGCAGTCTCCTTACATTTCCGCACAATTTAAGGAAGACACTTTTAAGTACCTTCATTTTAGTTTCGTTTTTTTTTACGAGTAGGTCGTACATTTTGGTAAAAAAAGCAGCGAGGGAAAAGGGGGGCGAAACGCTTTCTTTTAAGCATCTTTTAGCAGATTAGTATCGTTTTTATAAGGTTGCCACGTTTCGTTAATAGCTAGTCGCTTGAATTGTTATTTCTTATCCATCCCCCCGACTAAGTTTGACTCAAGTTTTATGATACGGTAAAGGATGTTGCCAATAATTATATTGGTTATGTACGAGCACACGATTTGGAATCGGTGTCAGATTAATAGACCCTGTCTGCATCATGTTATTGCTGGCTAGAGGCGTAATTAAGTCAAAATTGGACGCTAACATCCCTCTCATTTCGCCTTTTTTGTCAGGAATACAAATTCATGTTTCGAATGAAATTGGCTGGAACATAAGCGATAATGATAACTATGGATCCCTTATCATTATAATCAAGGATTATTAGCGAGTTGTATTTTTCTCGAGTTGCTTATTCCCTATAAGAATTCTGGAATTATTTCATAAAATTATTGTCACCAAGCTAACAATTTCAGAGAAATTAATTTGAATAAAAGTCATTTCAGTTTTTGTCTATCAGCCCTTGCACATTTTTCTAGAGAAGAACATTATCGCCATTTGTCAGTTTAGACACGCTGTGGTCGTGTTGTAAAAAAACTGATGATAATCTGCTGGTTTTGAAAGCAAGTTAATTTATTGACCTTACTTTCAAGTTTTGAGTGTGTCAGGCGCACTTGATTGCAATGTTGGTTTTAAAGCTCATGTAACGATTTCACCGTAATCTCGTATCAGTTTTTCCTGTAATATACGTATAGCTTGGTTAATTTACTTTTTTGACTAAATACAACAAAATTTAAGTTTTATTGTTATTATTGTTGGCCACTAATTTGTTCATCACGCACTACTTCGGTGCTAACAGTGATTGCCAATATTCAGGGTGGGCCAATAAAAAGTAAGCCAACTTTATAAAAATCATAAAAAGGTTATTTGTTAATAGAATTTAATGAAAATTTGTACAAATATTGTTTTTCTCTTTCGAATTGCCCTCGTTCACGTTCTTTTTTAATGACGTAATCATTCGAATTTGTCTTTCATAAATGGCGTTCACTGAAGAAGAAAGAACCGCGATACGTTTTTTGCGTAAAACGGAAAATTACGGTGATAGGCAATTTTTGAAACTGTTTCCGGAGAAAAGTTCTAACTTTGAACACAAATTGAAATAGAGAATTTTTTTGTATCCTATTTAAGTACACATGTACAAATTTTCAATAAATTCCATTAACAAATAAGCATTTTATGATTTGTATAAAGTTGGCTTACTTTTTACTGGTCCACCCTGTATAAAGGGGCAACATAATAATGATAAGGGCAAAATTCGTGTTTGATCATATAAGAATTTTTACGAGGTAACAATTTTTTTGCCCTCTTAGCTTAACCTGTTTTATTTTTGCTAAGTTTGTTTACTTCTCCTCATAAACAGCATTTAATATCGTAATCCAACCATCGATTAAGTGTATGTATTTTTAGAATTGAAAATTATGTATTTTAAGAATTCAAGATTAAATATTAAGAAAATATATATATCATCAGTAAATGTGAAATAAAATTATATTTACGGATTCTTATGAATGAAACTGATGCTATTTTGCTCTTTTTTCAAATATAGTACCTTAGGAGAAAGTAAATATTCGTTAAGTGGCATGTCTAGCCTGACTTATTATACCATTAAGCCCAATTTATTGAATGAACGGAATATTAATCATTAAGAAGCTACAAATTTATGAGTCTTAGTTTTTTGCGTTTACCTTTGAATAGCAACAAAAATGACTTTTCCTCGACATTCTTCTACAAAGTTGAAAATAACAAAGCTGATATAAAATGCAATGTTATTTATTTATATTAATAAATTCGACAATACATTGCATTGGAATTATAAAATGTGGCCCTTCCTAACAAAGTAATAACATTTTCTCATCCCTTAAATATGCAATTCATTTTTCTGAATGCGTTTACTAGATAACGTTTAATAACATGGTTTACTAATGACTAGGCTCATTTGACTTCGTACTAGCACTAATGACATTACACTTCGCGTATGATTATTTAATTGACCTTGTATAGTAATCCCATTTCACTGAATGCTCTGCTGGTAATTAATATGGTTCGGTGTGCCTTCAAGCTGATGTGCGTTACAGAAATAACGTGACGCACTTGCATACATATAAATGGTAATGCTAAAGTTGGCGAGAAAATTTGAAATAGATTCCCAACGCTCGTTTGCAAACATTTGACTTAATGGAAGTAATTGATATTAATGGTGTTTGATTTTATAATTGCATATTTAATTCGTTTAACATTCAACTGAACGGTTCGTTTAAGAATTTAATTAGCCTACATCGCTATTGCCCGCGATGAAAACGTGACGTTGTCGTATTCAAACAGCAATTTTCAAATTTCTCACTTCGGCTTAGCCCTACACTTAAAATGTTATTTATTTATAACCATATAGGTACCATTAGGTATTTTTTTAAATTTCAAGGTAAACGTTGAAAAAAGAGGATTTAGTTTTGATCAAAATTTGTATTTTAAAGCTGACTGTAAATTTGTCTGTAAATTAAAAATTTAAATTTGATCTAATAATGCATTAAAGCAAAATTAAAGTAGTGTTTTTGGCTCCCATCTTATATTAATAACATAGTTTTTTATTACGCTTTTATTACATTTTATAACTATGAACGAGTATGATGAAATTGTTGTGAAGTTTTAGTCATTGCAATTGGTCAAACGATTCATCAGTTTATACATCAATGTATATATTTACCAACAAAAAAATATTTTTTATAAAAACATTGCGGCTTTCCTTGAAAATTCACCACTGAGCCTAGTTTAAATACTACTGGTATAGAACATAACATTTCGGAGAATTCTTTTGTTTTTCAGTTCATTGGAACTAGTGAATTTTTTTATCACCTTCTGGACTCTTGGATTATTAGTTGTCAATCATTTCAAGCAGTCCTTTTAAATTTCATCGCTTTTTGTTATAGCCACTTGAATTCAACTGTTTTTTTTTCCTCACATGTATGGCAATCCAGATAGTTTGATGAAAGAAGCTTGGATCGCACTTTCCCCCCTTTGTGCGATGTTGAACACCATTGCTACTTCTTTTTACTTTCACGTCATTAAATTTCCTGCTTCAATAAACCCCTTACTTTCCAAAGTCGACACGTTTTCTTTACCCAGTCGCGAACATAGGTAGTGTTCTATAGACTCACTACATCCTATGTATAGATTTTTTTTTTCTTTTTTACTCTTACTTCTTTTATCTACTTTGTTCGAATGAAGCATAGACATATACCTACCTTAACGTGCTTTAATCCGCCTTTCCCGAACGCTATTTTAACTATTTGTTTGTCACCTTTCTTAGCAAGACTATTCTTGTTGTTGCAAGCTCTGCGTTTGATGGATTGCTAGCTGAGGATCTTTCGCATGTAAATGATACGTGTATTGTGTTTTATTATGCTGGAGCCGACAAGCGCATCGTCAGGTTCGGGATTTATTAAATCGTTTTCGGCTTTCAAACTTCTCCCCATTTCCGTTAAATGAGACGAAAACGTCACCGAGTGGCGCGAAAAAAAAGTCTTGAGGAAAAAAGGGGAAAAAAAGGAAACGAAATTGTTCTCCCAGGCAGCTCTACAGCTACTTTTGAAAACATCTTGCTTCTTTGTTCCCTAGTTTTTTTTCCTCTGAAGAGCCAAAGCCGCAGCCGCCATCTTTCTATGCAAATTGATAAATGGGGCAGAATTCTATAGACTGGTTCTTGTGAAGCACTTGATCGGGCTTCTAAATGTGGACTATCGATTTCCTCGTAATTGGCGTCAATTTGTGAAATAAAATTGGGCATTCGTGGCCCCTGGCGCTGTATTGGCGTTGTGCCAACATGTTGGCATTTTGGGTCCCAACGGAGAGGTTAGTCTAATAGGAACCTTATTTTGGGTTATGTACCCTATCCTAAGGCTAAGTGAACTGCAACAGGGCTTCTGGGATTTACTATATCCTTCTTCTTGGTAATTTATAGCAAGTCTTTTTTTTCACATTCCTCGATGTCCTGCAGCCATTGCTCCAGATCAGATTCTTTAACGAATTTGGTGGCGCCAAAATTGCATTTTGATCAAATAACTTGTGTGGTTTATACGAATAAAACTGTATATTACCTTGCTGTGGGATTTTCACTATATCCCAGCTCAGTAGTCAATTCCACCTGTACTGTTTGTCCACCTAACATGATGTCACTCGTGTGCCAAATACTGAACAATACAGTGATCCAGTATAGTGTCAAATTTTTCAAGTGTAGTTGTAACTAATCTTAATTTAATTTACAACAAATGTTTCTGGTACTTTGTTATCAAGGTACTAAGATATTTTTGTGTTATTTGTTAATGGTCTCACTCCCTCTACAAAAAAAGCGTGTGAAAGAAATCGTTTAGATTACTAAGTTATTTTTCATTTTTCGAATACTGACTTAGTACATGCGCATATGTCCTGTATTTCCTTTAAGCAAAATTCTACTGCGCTCTCACATTAATTAATAGTTGTTACTAGAATGTAGGTGCCATTAATGGCCATGTCGCTTTGAAAATGAACCCACTCTTTTGATGACCCCAGGCAGGTTCAGATATGTTTACCTGAAGGGTTATCCATCTTTAATTTGAGCTGTCATTCAAACATCTTCATCGTAACGAAGATGCCTTAGTTGTTGGTACAGGAAAAGGCAATTTGGCCATTTCGTAAGAAACTATAGAGCATTATCTGAATCATCCATCATAGACTATGATGCCATTAATGATGAATTGTCCAACAGCAGCCATTGCGCTTTTTGATCAAGTTTGGTCACGCCATAGAGACCCGTGCAATTAGTTTTTGCCATAGACCCTATAAATGTTTATGGTGACTTATCTCATGGGGTTATTAATTAAAGTACTAGACATCGCTGATTAACACTTACTCTTGTAACAATGCAATTCATTGTTAACTGATCCTTGAAAGGAAATATGTAATAACAACTGTTTACCGACGTGACATTCTTTAACTATAGCACATGTAAAGTTTCTTACATTATGGACATGTTTAACATATACGTTTCCATTCTGACTATTTCGACTAGTTCAGTGATATTCAACATGTCCATTATTACATAGTCTTCTAAGCTATACATAGTTCATTATGACAGCTCATGATTTAATTTTTTGTGTACAGGGTTATGTACAGGCAATTTTAGTTTATAATTTAAAGTGCAATTTGTTACTGCATTACTTAAAAAGTATGGACATAAATTTTAATTTTAATAAAAAATAAATATCATCATAAATCAAAATTTGTATTTTAAAATGTTTAACCTAAAGATTAAAAAGTATATTAAAGTATTTAAATAATTGTTACTAGAGTGTTTAGTATTAGGGTACTTTGTATTTAAGGTAGTTGTGGCAAAAGTAACAAATAAATACTATTTCAATCAGATTCTGCTGGGGTTAAAAGTTTAAGGAACTTTGATGGACTATTCTATTAAAATGATACATGAATGCTGATGGACTGATCTATCTTTGCTAATGGCTTTATACGAGCTTAAGCTGGCATCTTTCTATTGCCAGCATCGACATTGCTGCCAGTCCAATCATTAAAATATGAAGTAATTAGGCTCACATAAGAACGTTTCTCGATGTAAATTATGCAAATGTCGCTTAGCAGTAAATTTCATTATAAATTGCATAAATCATTTTCTTTTTTTAAGTGCATGTACGAGAAAGGCGAGAGTTAGGAAAATAAATGAGATTTAAGCGATGTTAGTTCTTTGCTTAAAAGCAGCACACGCAAACGAGTGGGAGAAGTATTCCTTAGGCCTTTTGGGACCAACTTTAATTGATTCCTCTTTCACAAATTGGGGAAAAATTGACTTCATTAAACACGTTTTCTTGTTTCAAAATTGTGACATTTTTGGTTTTTGTACAGTCTTTCGCGTGAAGTCTCTAAAAGAATTGTCATTTGATTATTCCGGTGGGAGGAGCTAAAAGTACATCAGGTACATTACTAGTTTAACGAGCCATAGAAAGATGGCGTGCTGTTTTGAGGATAAGTAATTCTCAGTTTACTTTCTAGCTTGGAAATATAAAGATTCCAGCTTTGTATAATTTTACCTAAAGGGAATTGTTCGAAAATCGAATCAATCAACTCTTAACTCGGTTTTTAACTCTTCTCATTGTTATAAAGCGATTCATTAGCATGTTTTGCTATTTGGTGTATTCCATCATCATGGATTTTTTTAAATTCCTTACTTTTTAAAAAAAAAATTATAAAAATTTAAAAACGTTCTTATTCATGCGGGGATATTTGGAAAAGTAGGAATTGTCGTGAAATAGTCAGGGAAAAAGTATTTTTTTATAAAGAAAAGTCTGGGAAATTCACCACATAATTTACTTTCAGATTGCTAACAAAAAGTCATGAGCTGACACTCGCGGTCAGTGTTTTTCAACTGACATGCCGCTAAGGCAGATAGGATTTTATTTAAGCAATGTGTTTTTGAGAAAAAAACATTCCTTTTTTTATACTCCTTTATATTCACAGCCTTTTTTTCTTTGTTTTATGTGTGCCGCGAACTGAAATATTATGGAAACTTAACAGTGTATTCATATAGATGCTATCCTCTTTTTCTCATGAATTTATTTCTATATTTAATGAAATTTCTAAAAAAGTTCATGAATTTTTTATATACCTCAACTAGGTGTTATTAAGCTTCGAAAATTTTCTTTTTGTATTGCTGGAATGGAGTTTGGTGTACTTTATTTGGGTACTTTTTATTCCAAAAATTTTCAATATCGGTGTGCCATGACAATTTCATACCTTATTTGATTTAATTTCTGGGTGAACCCTTGCAGATGTGTTATTAAATACAGTTAAGTATTTTTAATTGACTCTTTACAGTATTATTTTTTTCATCTGTGCATGAGCGTTTATCTTTGATTTCTGGTTGTACATGGACAAACGTAGAGACGTTTATTTTCCTATTGATTCTACCAATAACTTTGTGGGCCTAATGCTAAACCAAGAGTAAATAGAAAACAAATCAGTCTGAGGGAGCGAGTTAAATTTGCCCTTGTTTGAAATAATCGGTTATTGGATTTTTTTCCCCTAATCTTGCCATTCTCGAAATCCTTGATTAGTTTTCTTTTCCAGCACCGATCGAACATTGTTCGATTGGGAGGATTTGTAATTCGTTTTGTTTCGGCCATCTTAACTACTGCTTGATGTAATTACAATCTTTAAGAAGCGTGGTTATTCGCCAATTACTTTCAATGAAACGTTAAAAGCAATTCGGAAATTGTAATTTCACTCAATCTCTATTCCGAGAAGGAAACTGGGTAATCTGAAGACGATGGAGAAAAACGAAATAATTGCGTTTCGCGCTTGTTAGAATTGCAAGCACGCCTGTTGCCAACACCAATTCGTGTAATTTTCCACAGTTCTTCTTTTGTTAACCCTTGCCAACTCATTTTTAAAGTCTTATGATGACATTGATGAACTTGAATTTCATCTTAATTCGAGTTAATAACCCCAACTGCATGAAGTAGTGATATCACATTTTCTTAAATTTGCCTTTATTATTATACTACTAACTACTTGCATGGGGTCAAACATAAACTTGTTAGTTTTTCACCAGAAGCTGCTGGTATTTGTGAAATTCATTAGTTGAAGATTTGCTTAGAAGTCAGAAAACGGATTTTATCTTAGCTGAAAACCGATTTCAATGAATTTGTTATATTTGCACACTCGTTGCTCGTTCTAATACACACTACATAAATTCTATCCAAATCAGTGTTCAACTAGGAGGAAATCCATTCCGTGACTATAATACAGCTAGTATAGTTAGGATATTAAAAGCTATACAAAACCATCCTTGATATTCTAAACTTTTTTTAAAAATTTTCTCGTGTGAATATTGAAATCAGATGCGTTATATGGTTAATTTGGACAGCTCTTATTCCAGCAGTTATTCCACGTATTTTTTTCTAATTATTACAAGTTAGTGTTTTAAGTGTTTATAGTTTTTTTTTTTTTTTTTAAAAAAGTGATATGGAAATAGTGTATTCCGGTTACACGAGGATTTGGGATTAGAACACTTTACCAGATTAGTCAGTTATGAACTTTTTCATAATATCCACAATTTTTGTTCCATCCTGTTGTTGTATCCATAAAGTTGTGTGGTTCAAGATTTGTCCCAAATAAACGGCTGTCCCGTTTAATTGCAGTAGCAAGCCAAAAAATCGAAATCCACTGTCTTAAAACAACTTCGCCTACATGCATAATCTCAAAATTAGGTCGGATGGACAATTATTTTGAAAGCTTCACTTTGTTTTGATGCAACAGAATGGCGTTATTCCGCATGACTGCTTTGGACTGGACCGTGATTATGGTCTGAAAGGCGCCTGCTTGACCATTGTGCAGATCCTTTATCTAAGTCATCTGATCTTTACTTTTCAAGCCTCGTTCTTAATTAGATCAATTGTTAAAGTGATCATCGGTCATTAATGCTTTTTTTTTTGTTTGTTGTTCGTGTGTGGATCCAACGTGCGTTGATTCTCGTAGATGTCATCCCCACGGCAACCTCTCTGACCACTCGATTCAAAGCTGTTTGCGTGTTTCTAGAACCACAATAGATTTATGCTTCGTCTCAGACCCTACTAAAGTCCTTCAACATTCTCGCTTAAACGAAAATTTGCGGTCGGTTCGTGGGGAATTTCGGCATCGCAACGGAGATCCAGAAATCGCTTTACCGATTCATTCGGGTCACTTTTTTCTTTTTTCCTGTGATCGATACGTTGTCTACGCTAGAGGGCGTTGAACTTGTGCCATTGACACGCAGAGCTTATTTACATAAGACTAGGTTTATTTTTCATTTAGAGGTTTTCCTGCCTCACTTTATTCATGTTCTTACACGTGTTGATGTGCTTATCTGATGCTGAAAAATGCATGTAATGCGCCAGATTAAAATGAGGGAGAAAAAAAAATAATCAATGATAGTGCAATGTCATTACCTGCATAATACGGACTGGTGGTTGGTGACATGAAAACCAGGAGTTGTTACGAGCTAAGAAGGTTTTAATAGTGGGAGAGGATTTGAGATGAGATGTCACGTGACATTGTTAACTTGAGTGATTAAACTTAAAGGTGTCGTCAAGCATAGTTTAAGAAGACTCTTATACGTTAATTGTCAATTAGTCATTGTACATTGTGTGTATTATTGCGTTGTTACACACGTTACGTATGGTTGCTTTCATTAAATGGAAATTTATACTTAGTTATAAGTTATAGTACTTAGTTATATATTGTGTCGTGTAGGAGTGTTACATGGAGATTACAGGATATTTATGAAATATTAAACACGGTCTCAGGTCTTGTGTTTTCGGTAAAAAAATGTCTGCTGGCTGTTTTAACGTTTTTAAAATGGCAAGATTTACTTTAATACGATTAATGAATGCTAAAAAATAAGCACTAGAAATCATGGGGGATTTTAAAACTTGTCTTGAACCATTTTAAACTTGGTTAAAATGTTTTCCAATTCCCTTAAGTTTTGAACTATAAATATGATAAATACAGTTTTGTTAACAATATTTCATTTAAAATAATGGCATAATAATGCTATAAAATTTGTTTACTTGGTATGTGAATGCGTGAAAGGTGTTATATAATGTTAAAGTTATGCTAGGAGTTAAATGCGCAGTAAACGAGAAAAAAGTAATTCAAAATTATTTCTCTTATCATCTCTTTTGATACATTTGCGCCTAGGTGTATTCATGATACTCGTACATTTGAAATACGGAGTGTAGTATTATGAAATTTATATTCTGGCTTTCATTTCAAATTGATAATGCACCCCAATTCATAATGAATAACGGCAATGATACTTGTGTTTTATGAATATTGTCCTATTATATTTTAATGTTTTTGTACAATGTGGATCTTGTGAAACTATGTTTTACATAAAGACAGTGGACTTTTTACAATTTCTACAGTTGCAATATTGTTTTATTAGCTGCCGTTTTTTTCATTGCTTATTTATTGCGCTTCTTTCTTGTTAGGATAGTTATACGTTAAAATATTTTATAGTATACAAAAGAGTCAGACAAGGTTAAAGAATGATGAAATTTTCTCTTAAGAATATTTATGGAAATGATTCAATAGAAAAACTTATAAAATGGCACACTTGCTTTCAACGTTGCACCAATTAAAGGACTTCCGTTTAGTATTTTAATTAAAGTATTATGCGTTGCTACATTTAAAATCGTTAGCTCAAGTAGCATGGGCTTTGAAATACTTTTTAATTAACTTTCTTTAAATCGTCATTTCAAAAGTAGTATTTTTAATTAGGAAGCATAATGTTTAATACAGTATACAGTAGAACCTTCCTAGGACTGGTGAAAAATATGCTTTTAGACAGGTTCATTTATATACACGGGTCCCAAGTCGGGACCGGAACATTTTATGCATTTATAGAGGCTATCTTTTACACAGGATGTATTTAGACAGGTTCTACTGTAATAATCATGACCTGATTTGGCTACCAAAGTTCCAAAAGAGGAATCATCACAATATTTAAAATAAGGCAAAATCTTTCAATGCACGTTTTGACGCCTGGCATACGGTGTCAATTTTAAAAGATTGACGCATTTCGTAATTTTTTCTGCTGAATATTTTGCAAACTAGAATGAAATGTGCACTGACAGGTCTTGCTTTTATGAAGAGAACAATAAATCAATCGTAGGATTTCCTTATTTATAGAGAGCGAGTAGACCTTTTAAGGCAGGCAAGAAAAGGCTGCCTGTGATTTTGTTGGATTTTGTAGATATTGTTCACTAATGCACGTTGGATTTCTTTCTTCATTTCGCACCTCGTTTGATTGATCGCCTTTTTTTTCCATTCCTCCCCATCTCAGTTTGCACAGTTTTCGTTCATGTTCCATTCCTTCTACTCACGTACCTGACTTATGCACCACCATGACGTCATCTCCTGTTTTTCTAATAAAAGCCAGATCCATCATGCACTGTGCACAATTACCGCACTTTGAAGGCAATTTATTGTTTTTTCCGCCGTTTGGTTTATTATTAGGGCAGCAGTTTTGTTTTTCTAACGCTATGCCGATTCCCTACTGATTAGATATTATGCCCCTGGGGCATTTCACGCATAGTACCTATGGAGGTACATCTTTTCGACGGCCATCTTGTTTTAAACGCATGTCTGCAATGAAATCTTGTGCCTACCCTGGTGAAAAAAACAATAGAGATTTATTTTGTTTTCTATTGTTATTTGAAACGTTGTTTTCTATTGGTATCAATAGAAAATTTCTATTGGTTTTATTGGTTTCAA
>JAQGBW010002588.1:0-19213 GCA_034698625.1 Julus scanicus
TATTTCTTAGGGCTCAACTTAGTCTGGGTTGGATCTCTCCATTTGTTCCTAATCTGAAGTTTAAACACCTTTAGGCCGCAGCTTATAATTTAAGCCATGATGGATATCCCCACTGTAAAAGTTATAACTAACCGTTCATGACGAAACGCCATGAACCATTTAGCCATTTATGAGATATCAAAAGTCTCGCTTTTCCTAGGTTTCGACTGGAACAGCTAAAGTCATAATCGCAGCTCTTTTGGCTACAAGAAAAAAGCATGCCGTGAATTTTCTATGGCTCATTTGACGTCTTACAGTCTCAGTTATGATAATCAACAGGAGCGCAAAGTAACCATAAAAAGGAAACGAATCGTTCGAAGCTCGTTACATTTTATTTCCAGCTTCCAGCTATGGTTCCTTTGAACTTGCACTTTTAAGATTTCAAGTCCAGGATTAAATATCCATGCATGTGCCATAGAAGTTGGGCTAATCAAAGCTTTTTACAAAACGAGTGAATCTGGGACACTTTTCTAAAATGATCTTACAATTTCAGTCAATGTTGCTTAACATCGTCTTAGAAATATTTAACTGTGATTACTAATTATGCCATTTCGTCAAATTACAGTTGATAAAAATACCTTCCCAGTAAGTAAAACAAACTATTACTAATACAACTTAGTTTTATGATGATCATCTTGTACTATATTCCATTAACACTAAGATTCATTAATAGTTATTTCTAAATTCTACACTAAATTTACACTAAATTCTATTAACACTAAAATAACGCTAAAATTCCATTACACTAAATTACAACATTTTCATCCATCATACCCTCCCAATTATTCGTATATTCCAATGGTACATTTTTTGCTACTGTTCGGTTATTAATTTCAGTATTCTACATTTTATTTTTAAATTCCATTGGGTTAAATCGATGTGTAATTTTCAACTGTTTTAGTTGAGAAACCTATAAAAAAAGCAGCGGAATTAATTTATTTTCTATAAACTAATAAAGGTTGAATACTAATATAAATTTCATTTTAGTCTTTTGTGTTACAAGTATGTACACTTTCACTTTATTTTCTGAAGTGGTTTACAAAATTCTAGCAAAAAATTTAGACAGTGTAAAAAGAAAATTCGGATTAATAAATTTAAAAAAGTTTTCACATTTGTGTGAATATCGTTCAAAAATTCCATCTTTAAAAGTTACAAATCACAAACAAAAGTTTAATCTATGAAAGTGATTAACCATGCATTAAGACGAAATATCACAGTCGAATGGATTAAAACATTAAAATATTACATTCGGGTTTATAATTTAGAGAAATATCCTAAGCAAGGCATTCATCACACTAATCTTCTCATTTTCATTTTAAGTTTTCTACCAATCTTTAATTAAACTTGCAACTATACTTAGTGATAAATCTGTGCCTAATTTTGGGATTAAAGCAGCTTTAATAAAGCTCACACAATAAATTCCCCTGGTTGCCAAGACAAGTTTATATTGCTTAATTTCACGCTGAAGGTATGCACCGATGCAAAACCAAGTTAAACGGAGAGTTACCAATTTTGAAAATTGTCTCATTTTAATCGGATAATCTGCTGTTTGCTTTACCATACTCAGCATCGTTTCCTATATATGGTGATGAAGTGATGGAAGATAAAAACCTTTTATAAATATCTAAGCACGATTAACTATTCAAAAAATAAGCACAAACGGATTATCTCTTCTATCTTAAATGAGGAAACTTAGATAATTAATTCATTACGCTTTTCGTAGATATTAGACAAGATAAACTGTACATGTGATAAAATCTAGAATATCAAGACACATAAGTACCATATGGATATTTTCGACTACTAGGCTTAAATAGAATTAAAGAACAAAATTCATTAGAATACTAAATCCAGCATGAATAAAAACCTTAATTCTTAACTATAACTTATTTGCACTTGTGAATATTTGCAATAGTATTTACTTGAAAATGCAAAATCCGAATAGTTGTATGGCGTAAAGCTAAAAACTTTAAATAATTAACACAGTAAATTCAATTCATAGACAGCCATATATTTGAATATCAACAAAGATATATTTTAATTGATACTAATGGATATTTTCAAATGAAATGTTTATTTCTTAAGCTAACATTTTACAGAACCTCAAGTTCCTCGCTCAATGTTTACGTAAAAATTTCTCTTTGAAATTATGTTTACCAGAAATTCAAACTAACGTGCTTTCAAATGTTCCACAGGGTATTTTTTACAGAAGTAAGTATGCTTTCATGACACATGATAATTTAACCTTGGAAACAGTTATGATATGGGATGTTTAAGTAGTTGTGATAAACGTTTCACTCTCTGATTAAAAAAAAAAAAAAATGAAGGCTTTTCAAAAGCACTTTCTAAAATTCCCTGCTGAGAATTTGCTAAGTGCATCTTATAGCTAGCAGCTTAAGTTGACAAAAGCGAAATTGACAACAGTGGTGACAGGCTTTAAGTACTGAATAAAACAAATTTATAAGCTTCTTTAAATACAAGAAATGCATGGATTCGAATCGCTACATAATGTATGTGTGTGAAATTTGTGATTTATAAAGTAAAGATTTCAACGCCACAAAACTAGCTTTAGAAATATCATCAATCGATTGGAAATTACGTAAGGTTTTTATATTGAATCAAATCACCAAGTTTCCAGTTTAGAATTTTAACAGCATGTGGAAAAGTTTTATTTCAAACAAACCTTCAAAACTTTGTCATGTAAGTAAATTACAAAGTTTAGAATGATGTCTATCCTCTTGATAAATGTTGGATATTTCATACATAAAAAATGGTTATGTACAAGTAAGTCAAATATTCTGAGATTGCGCTTTAACACAATTTTTGAACATCATTTTTTGCACAACAGAGATCATTTCACTAGCAATTCAAACACATGAAGTTCAAATTTCTAAGTTGAATTGTGTGTAAACTAAGTGTGTTTCTGGAAATCTGCCATTCAAATCATAAAACCAGACGAAATTGCTTTTTTGGGAAAAAGAGATTCTATCATTATAGAGGACAGCACTGCTGAAAAAATCAAATTGCTTAGCGGTCTTTTCGATCGATATCTCCACCATATTTAGATTATGATATTATGTATAAAAAAGTTTGCCATTTCGAAGCAGTCTATATTGCAGCCAAAAAAACTGGATTCAATTACCTAACCGAAATACGAGCAGTTTTACTGATGCATAGAAGTTGAAATATGACTTTCCACATGCAACCAATTTTGTGTGAAATAACTCTTTCCCCAAATGAAGCCTATATTTCATTATACATTTTGGAATATTTTCAGTTGGTGGTTAGTTGAAAATTTCTAAAAGTTAAACGAAAATCTCAATAGTTCATAGTACATTCAAAATCCAATTTAACAACAATTCCAAATATTTTCGAAACATTTTGATATTTTCCTTAACTTCTAAAATTTTTAAACAAATTATTTTAAACAATCGTCAATCATTGTTATAAGAACTTCTTTTTCAAATAAGAAGTTTTCACACAACAAAAGTAATATCAAACTTAAAGAACAAACCGAGCCAAGTTTGAAGTATCCAAATTTCCTGCATTGTCCTCAAATATTCCGAAAGACAATAGGCAGATAGTGCATTGAGAAATAATGGATTTTTTAAGGACAGTGACTAATTATTTTGAAAGCATTACCCTTTTCATCCTTAGGAAATGGGATGTTTTTGCATCCAATTTCACCGAATAAATTCGATCAACAGGAAATGTGACGAGTATTTCAAATAAAAAGCTTAGTTAATTTATATACAATATGCATGGGATGTAGGCAGGACTAATGTGAATTGGCCATTTTCCAGAAAACCTACTAATGCATAATTCTACTGCTAACAAATATTGCATGATTGCAAATGCAGGAATTTCCCATTAACACGCCATGTAAAAATTCATATTTAGAGAATAAAACGTAGCAAGAAAAAAGTTTTATCTAAATATTAAGTGAATTCAAATATTCAAATAGAGATGAAATATTTTTGAAAATCAATATTAGCAAGTCAAATATTACTTCCACAGTTTGAATTCCTGGTGGAAAATGGGACATTGATTAAGTGCATAAAGAATTTTTAAAATATTGCATGACCTGATACATGTGATAATTATCCACAAATTTGGATTTCTGTAAAGTTAAAAAATGTGAACGAATTTCTCTTTTCAAACATTCCAAAAACGTTTTTTTTTTGCTACACCAAGCCTGTAAATTGCTTCAACTCTGTATGCTTTGATGAAATGTGATGTGTAAACCTTAAATACTAGTCATATATAGCTAAAAGGGGTTTCTAGATTAAAAAGCCATATGCAAATTAGCAGGGGGTTCGCGCTGCAGCTTTTGCATGTGAATAAACATCTTGGTAAAAGGTTAAATAAATGTTTGTCCAAAATTATGAACCATAAAGCCTTTAATCCACGTGGAACTGGAAAAATTCCAGCATGGAAGCTATTCAATGCTTTCCAGGATGATGAATTCCCAGGTTGCGGGTTATATTCCCCAAAGAACTTAATGATGCATCACCTACTCCGAATTAACATAATTCCCAGCGTCACATTATTAATCTGACGTATGCATGAGCGTATCAAAAGTGGAGATGAATGGCTTGTTTTGAATTATGCATTAAATGTGTTGATAAAGGTCTTGCCCGTTAATCTCTCCCAGAAAATTCAACTTTTGAAATCAGTGCTAGTTTTAGTAACAGGCCATGAATAAATGATAACCCAACTTAAAAAAGTTAGGCAAGTTAGTAAAGGAAATCATGAAGTCAAAATCAAAAATTGCCAAAAACAGTAATGTTTAAATAGGCAATCATGGCAGACATGTTAGAAACAGACTAATGATAACACAGGTCTGCAAAAAATGTTTTTTAAAAAATTGTTTTAGTTTTGAAAAATGATTTATATGTATTTTTGGGCGCTGATTTCAAATATGAAATCAGTTTTATTCTATCACGTCAGGTTCTCTCGCAAAATAGATACGCAGTTTGGGTAAAAACTCATTAAAACAGAATTTTTAACATTATTTTTTACTGAAGTTCTTTATTAATAAATTTCTAAGTGGTGCATCAATTTATATTAACAAAACAGAACATTGAAAACCATGTATTGGCGCTTTCACTTTCCATCAAAATTTCTTTTAGTGCTCAGTGTGAGAAGGGCTATTTCAATCAAATAAGCTTGTAACTTTTCTAAATTGCTTTATTTAAGTTATTTATAAGCAAATTAGAACAGCTTATATAAAATATATATATTCTCTTACTTCAACAAATTTTATTATTTACATTCAAAACCACTAAGTCATCGAAAATATACTACATCTAAATTGTAAAAAAAAACACTATACGTGATGGAATTTTTTAACTATTTTTCCCGTAATCAACGCTAAAAATACTACAAAAATCAGTTATTCAACTTAACACAAATTATCCATCGCAGACCTGTGTAATAGTTACCGTTAGGGCACTTGGTCCCACTCACGGACTCTTAAATTAGGAGTACACAAACAGAGCCCAAAATTTCGCACATGTCTGCAGTTTAATCACTTAATTAGGGCCATTTTACACGTGCTGAACCAGTTTTTTAAAATAACGCCTTCTATATTGGCTGGACCTACTGCAATGGGGCTTGTAGAAGTGCTGGAGAAGAAAGGAGGTTTTAACTTCAAGTTGATCTTGGAAGTCCTGCGCAATTTGCATTTGTGTCCATTTCCCAAAAGACACTCAACTTGTGGACCTTGGCAGAGCTGCTTAAATGTAATGCGCATGTGCACCATATTTGGGCCAAATTCAGATCGTACAAGTGAAAAGTTCGTTTGAGTGCCGGTGGAAAATATGCTTTTAGGCATTTTATGCATTTAGACAGGTTCATTTATATGCAGCGGTCCCAAGTCGAGAACGAAGCATTTTATGCTTTTAGAGAGGTTATTAATTTGCACAGGATACATTTAGACAGGTTCTACTGTAATAGGCAATGCATTGAGGTTTTGGTGAGGCTAATGGTTTTATTAAATTAAATTTTTTTAACAGTAGAAAAATATTGAAATACGAAATCACACTTGCAATTCTTTTCACACCCCATTTTTTTTTACAAATAAAGCAGAAACATCACATGTTCTGAAGCAGCCTGATAAGCAATGCAAAGCAAATTATGCTACTTTGTAAAAAAATCAATGTTTGCAAATTTGTTTTATCTCTCAACGCAGGCATGCTTATCGACATGTTTATCATTACAGCTAATTAGTTTATAGAAATCTCAATTAAAATTTAGCTATTTTAAAAAATAACAAATTTGGGAAAACACCATGGTGCAATTTGAGCCCTCTGTTAGGCATTCCCTGGTTAAAAAAAACATGGAACCTGGAGCTTATGAATTCAGTTGATTAATTAATTTCAGAAATTTTAATGATGTGGACGCCTCCTTGTCTCTTATTAGTTGTTAATTAGACCGGCAAATCTCCCCCAGGGTATAGAAAAAAGTCATATTTCGCAAATTAATATTCGTTGGAAAAGCACGATAAACAAATTGTCGAATAATCCCCGTTTAGCCCAACGTGACATTTTGATTTAAAGTGCAGGGAATCTAACAGAAAAATCTGGATGAAGTTATATGCCCTGATGATATTTCCAGATATGTTCGGCGTTGATTAAAATATCAAATTAAAAGCCTTGTCGCTGCATAACAGAGATCTATACTAACAATGTTTACACAACCGTGCTTTGATTAAGCGTCAATGAGACGAAAATTACCGCCGGAGTTAATTGCCAATTAAATAGAGGTTTATGAAGCATCGATTCCCTTAAATGTAGCGCATATGAGAAGAAAATGTTCATCTAAACATGATTAATCAAGAAACATTGCGGTGTTCCACAATTATTATGATGCTTTAGTATTCGCAATTTATTAAATTTGGGGAAGGTTCATGTGAATCCAAACTGTTTCCTATTTTTTGAAAATGTATACGAATATTTAAATTATATATGATATTGTTTTTCTTAAATGAAAACTTAGAATTGTAGTTTCCACATAAACTCCTCTCTAGAAATTGTTTAAACTTTCCAGTTTACTTAGCAATGAGAAAACATATCCGAAAAGTTAATATATGATGGTTTAAATATACTATTTCAAAAATATATTTTAAGAGAAGCATTTTTCAAAACTATGTATTGCACACATACCGTGTTAAAAGAGTGTACCTCACGTTCAAATCCTCTTACATGTGTTTTAGTGGTAGAAATATGTTATTGGTATGCTCTAATAATTCCATCTTAAATACCTTCTAAAAACACTACTATTTTACACTATTTTTATTTCACTTAGTACCTTCAGACATCAAATAAGCTATCCTGATGCCATCCTAGCTTCATCTTTCAAGAAACTCATCTTTACTGACATTAAGATCTGGAAAAAAATGAAAATAATGATCAAAATAAAATCCCTCTGAAATAGAGGATTACAAAAACAGACAATTTTAGTCTAAACTATTAATTCCTAAGATTTATCAATAAACTTTGCCAACATAACTTCGAAATTTTGAAAGAGCAGCCCAAGAAGACAAGGTAGTATTTAGTTACTAATACTAATACCAAGTTTATTTGATCATAAGCTTTAGTAACCAGAAAGTAAATTATAAAAGTGCCCAACAGTATGCTATCCTTTCCCAAAAGCATACACATAATGTGGAAAGTTATTAAATAGAATTCACCTAAAGCACATGGGTTAATACCCTTTATACTTTTTATATCCACATTTTTACTGATTTTAAAGTCGACTTATTTGAAAAAGGTATCTTACAAACAAAATTGGATTCACTGAAATTGGTTTGTTAAAACCTTGGAATATAAATTCCAGTTGATCCCACAAAATCTAAAATTTCTCGTATTTCTCGTCTCAGAGGAAATAAAAATAGAAAGTAGTTGAACGTGCGAAGGAAGCACTGAGGAAATGGACATCAATATGAATTTGAAAAAATGAAAAATTGATATGTTGTGACGAGGAAATATAGAAGAAATCCGGTGAATTATTGGCTAAGCCGTTATTGAAATAAGGAAAAATAAAGTAGGTTAGTTTCAGAAGTTTAGTTGAGACAATTGTAAAAAGGGTAAAGTATTTTATCTCACGGCATTGTATGTGCCAGCAACTGTAAACAATGTATTTTAAAAAATTTAAAATATTTTGTTAATTAACAACACTTTGTTAAATGTAAATCCAAACAACGATTTCATCCTTAATTTTAAACCTACTCTAAACTTCAAAACTTTCAATAAAATTCCAGATCAAAATTAGCATATCCAAATTGCATAATTTGTCTGAACTGCCAAATTAACATGACTGTAACATGCATATGTTGTTGTAGCAGCAAAATAAAACAGTTAGTTTATAAAAGTATTAGTAAAGAATTGAGAAATGTTCAAGTATAGGCACTGTAGGTTCCATAATCTTGTATCTCAACTGTACACACTTTCGGGACTTTCCAAATTGGTAACGAAATCAGGATTCTTTCAAAAGCCCCAAGAAAACGATTTACAGTAGCTTAATATGGCCATATTAGGCAACTTTAACATCCGTGCTAAATTTAATTTATAAGAAGCTTTTGAGTGTTTCCTGAAAGGAAGCTATGATACAAAATAGATCTTTGTAATAATCCGGAGTTACAAGTACGATATCCAGAATCCATGCTCCAGGGGAAAAAAACGTAATCCGTTACACAGCCTGGCAATAAAAAGGCATAAATCAGCGATTTTACTGTCTACTGTAACCACATCCTCGGGACATTTATTGCAATTTCGAGACGCCTTTATGGGTTAGGTAACCTCTGAAAAAGGCAAGGGCACACTAGCATCTTCTTGCGATCTCGCAATAACTGGCAATCCAGTAATGGAAAGAAAAGAGCACGAGAAGTAATATTCCCAAATGAATCAATTTTTGAAAGGAGATCTTAGAAAATGCAGCTTTTGACATTTCACTCTTAAGAGTCAGTTGGATTCTCTTGGGGCATTAATTTCCACGAAAGCATAGGCCACCAAAAGTGATTTTCAAGAAGATTGAAAGAGGTAAGATGAATTCCATCTTCAGTCGATATGTGGCCAAAGATATCGTTGCCAATTGATGCTCCTACCAGAAAGTAATGGAAGATCAGGTTTTTTTTTCATTTGGAAGATGGAAAAACTTGAAAAGCCAGATTTCATCAGCTGCACCACGTGCTTATAACCTAGATACCAACTGAAGTTATCTTTGTAACAGCATGACCAAAAAGCTCAACAAGTCAATAACATGAAAGCCAGTAAAGTTAGATAACCAAACTATGACACAAAGTTATATTAGATAGTTAGAAAAGCATGAAAAATCCATGAAAAACACTAAATTTCAGTAGTAAGAAACTGACATCGATGGCAGCACAGACTATTCTTACCATATCAAGAATGGCATGCATACCAAAAGAAACAATCTTCAGAACCAAATATAAGCCTGTTTAGGAAACAAATTTTATGTAAACATGCTCATAACAGCCATCTCTGTTGGATAATATGATATTACAGCACGTAAAACAAGAATCCTAATTATAAAAATCGACCAACTTTAATTAAGCATAACACTGCAAAGAGCCACCTCGAGTAGAATATTTAATCTGTGCAGCTCACCTTGAAAATACTGCACTAACAACTCTCAGGATTATCCCTTATGATAAAACTGGATGTAACACCGCCACTGAGAAAAACCAGATCATTATGTCAAGAGCAGCACGGCACCAGATTCTAAATTACAGTGCAAAAAAAAATTCTCAACGAGTGTGCCAAAGCACGTTTCACATAAGCAGTTAGGAAAGTTTGGCAAGAAAATGGAAAAACGTTATAATCCAATCAATGTGAGTACCCATTCCAAAAGTGTAACAAAACAGTAAAAATCATGCAACAGTGTATCATGATGAGATCGTGAAATATTGTTATACTTTACCAAATGACTTATTAAAGATAATGCACCTTATGCTTATCAGTAAGATGGCAAATGTTAGTATCCTAGGCAAACGTTGATAGAAAACTAAACAGTCTTCCAAAAGTTCCAAAAGCAGTATTAAGAAAGTTAATCACTTTACTTTAATAAACAAAAATGGATTACATTTCGGTTTTTGCAAGTATGAGTTCTGCATTGATTTCCTAACGATCAGTTGCAGTCATGGCCTACACATAAAGGGAATGCTGTTCTATTTAGATGCATTTGTTTGCACTTCCGGTCATAATAAGTGGAATGGACGTTGCTATGGTTTACCTGACGCACATGGGGAGGGTTTGAATTACAGTTTTAGCGCACAGTCCGCAATATATGAGAAAAAAAATTTCCATTGAATCCATAATGCCCTACCAAGCTATTTATGTTAAGATTGTTGTTTGCCCTGTATTCAACTGATCAGAATAGCAAAACACAAAAAGAAGTTTGCTAATATAAAAGCAGCCAGCTTTGATATACTACTAATCAATCAAGTTTTGAGAGTACACATGTGTTTCTATTTATAGTTGTGATTCAAGTAAATAAAATATTCTGAGATTCGCAGAAAGAAATTCTGGTATCAAACAAAGAACTTAGATATGCTCAGTAGGTCCATATGCACCAGAGAAAACATACACAAAAACATAAAACATACACAAGAAACACTGAAACAAAGTTTCCAGCATGTTTTTCGAAACATCTGTCATAAACTTCCCTTGATCCAGACCGCCTCTTGAGCGATCGCCAGGACACATGAAATGTGTCAGAAAATGGCCATTTTTCGACACATGTTTTACAAACACGTCTGGACACACCAAAGTAGCATGTGTATGTTTCATATGTCTTAATGTTTCTTTTGGTGCATACGCACCTCATGCATTCTACAACTAGTTAAATGCAATAATATATTACCATGTTGTTAATCAGCCAGCGTATTGTTAAGCTTAATAATAATAAATAATTTTGGTTAGTATTACAAAATTAAAGTATTACGAAGTAATCATCTTCAAGATAGAAGTTTTACATTTTACGAAAACAAACATGTCAGAAGACTGCGTTTTAATGAAGACTGCATACAAAGTGCATAATTAATGAGAAGCACCATGTTATCCTGAAGCATTAATTTTATAATTCTCAATTATTAAAACTGTAACAACAAACACAAACTTTTTAATGAAAAACAAGTCTTGTAACACCGCTTTCTATAGATGTTTGTAGTTTAACACAATTTAAAATCTTAAACCTATGAATTATTAATTGTCCAATCTCTTCTTTAACTCTGTGGCAGAGCATATGTTCATGGTTTCCTGACAATTCCCTCTTTAAATATTTAACATAAAGAAGATTACTAGTGAGCCACAAATTATATTAGTATCTAGCTTTACTGTATTTCACCCTTTAGAAACAGTTTCATTCACTACTTTATGTAATACGTAAATGTTTTCAGGCCCTGAAATGATTACCTCTGTAAATAAAATCCATCCCTATTCATCGTTTTACGACCGGAAAAAAAACCTTTAATAACAGAATTTTTCATATCCAAAGTTTCAGCAAAAATAAACAACTTCCAACATAATTCCAATTGAAGGGAAATCAAATAAGAAAGGGCCTTCCAGCAATGCAGCACAAATCCGTGAATAGAAGAAAATATGAATAATTAAACCTAATTCCAGATTTCGTGCAAAAAGAATTGGATTGCCTTAAAAATGATGAAACTGGTCTCACTCACTTTTTGTACAAATATAAATATTATGTTTAACAAATATTTATTGGTATTAAACAAAATGTAGCTGTACTTGTTGAGAGCTGGTATAACATCCAATCAATTTAGAAACTAATTAGAATACTATTTTCGTGTACAAATATTAGAACGCACACAGTCAAATTATCCAGAATTAATCAAAATTATTCGTAATTGCAACCATCGATTAATTGGCTTCTTGGAAAAACACGAACGTTTTCAAAATTGGGAAACTTGGTAAAAAGGCAATTGATGTTACCATGGCATTCAAGAAATGCAACTTGGTTATGCCAAACACGATTGAATGGTAAAATTGACAGAGGCAACTTTCCTTGTCCTTTCCTTACTAATGGAGACTAGGGAGCAAAATCTGGACAGCTACACAATATGAAAAATATCTCAAATAACAAGCTGTTTTCAAACATGGTCCCTCGAATAAAGGCAAAATCAATATTCGCACCTGAGTGTGTCCATGGCCACTATTCGTGAAAAATGTCCATTCCACACAACATTCATACTGGAGAATATGGGAGAAGTTATCTCGTGGGAACAGGTCAAAAGCTCCGAACTATAAAATTGTCAAAATGACGAAGAGCTACGGAAACGACACAAATGCAATAGCAGTAGCAATGCAGGAAGTTGAAAGATTTTTTTGAAAAGGAAATCCATTTATCATTAAAGTCTCCCTGGATTAAATGTTCAAGGGACTTAATCGTGTTTATCTACAAGAAGACCAATACTGCCCAGTGAAAGTAGTGATACTATTGATCTAATTCCAATGCCTCGAGGCTATGGACATTTATATAAACATGGACATGGCATCTTTAGTTACCATGCAAGTTCTTCTTGAATTGGGTTAAAATTCCATTACATTTTCAGTTGGCATATAAGAGAGTGATTTCAATAAAAGTAGAATATCTAAAGAAATCCCTATTATAAATAACGATCATATATAAGTATAACAAAATCCCATAATCCCGAATTATGTGTAGAATAATACGTCATTAAAAAATTGTAAACATACTCGAGAAGCACAAATATATAGAAAATTGGCAAAACAAAATTTATATTCCATGGCATATTTGTTAATAAATGATTATATGTGGAAACACATTTTTTTATGCCTAAATATCAACATGCATGCCATACCATATGTATACCTGAGTTTCTGGAAGCAAAACGCTGATAAATTTTGCAAAACCATGTTGCAACATTTTTTCAACAAGTTATAAATAATGTTCTAGAATTCCCCGTCCAGAGACTTTTCCTGGTACTTTCAGGCAAAACCAAGATCCAGAGCTCCCAAAGTGCATGCTGACCTTCCCACCTTTCAAAATGTAGGTTTTTTTTCTGAAGGCTATCATCCACTCCCATCATTTCGATTTGTTATCTGATCGATACTCTCTTTGCACATTTTTCCAAGCTGCATACTATATCTAAAATTTGTCTCAATAAATATGCCCATGGCGAAGAAACGATTCAACGAAATCCTAACTCGAAAGCCAACGGCCTGTTTCCCAGGGGCGTTTTTCCAACACCGTTATGGCTTTCATTACTTTAAAGAAGAGAAGAATGTCTGAGCGATTGCTATCTGCAATGTCCAGGGGCAAATGTCTGCCCTCTGGGAAATTTCAACTTGAAAAATTCAATCTATTCTGTTCTATTTTACTACAATTTAGCTCCAATGTAAATGACCAGAATAATACATTCTCTTAAACATCTCAACTGTAGTTCGACACAAAAACCTTGAAAGCTATTTGGTTTAACGAATTTCTAAGTCCAAAAGGATTTTGAGGAAAAACGGTAGTGAATGAAATGTAGTGCCACACATTTCTGAATAACTGGAACAGTATTTCACATGTTTTATTATTGTTTACACTTTCACGTTCCCAACTGTGTTAGTTTAATACAGTGGTAATTGTAGTGCCCTTAATTAACCCAGATAATGCGTTTCATGAAACATGCCAAACTTTGATTTTAAAAATCTTTTTTCTGCCAGACACAAAAATGAAAAAAGACATTTCCAGTAATTTAGGTATACAAACAACTGTACTAGATATCAAAATAGTGGGATATAACTTTTCATCACATGGGCCATAATAGCAAAATTGTTTTCTCTAGTCACTGATGCAAGGAATTCTACAGCTTAAATTCTAGTTTTTGAATATTTTTGTAGTTATTTCTCACTTCCATATAGTTTTCTAGACACAATAATGCCTCATTATACTTCGCTAAATCAGTTTCTACTAGCATGAAAATCTCAAATGGATCCAACTGGGTCCTTTCCAACATCTGTTAAAACTTGTTTTGCATTTTCATTTCTGGTTGGTTTACTTTTATATCATACACTACAGCAATCATATAAATTAGTGGAAAGTTCTCTGTATGTACAGTCAATAAAGTTATACTCGTACATGAAAGAGAAACGCTAGAAATTGGATTTTGGCACTGCGTTCCAATTTCAAATAATAACCAGTCTGTGGCCTTTTGTGACACGTTTATTTTAAAAGAACAACATAACTGCTGCAAATTGCAGTTTGTGTGTTCATCGAGTGAGAAGAAATGAGACCCTTGCTGTTAATATCATGACATTCTTTGCAAATGTCAAGAAGCAAAACAGTTATCATTAAATACATGTGCAATGATGGAGATGACTGTTACGCAGCATTAGTTCGTCTATTCGCAAACATGAAAATTGTGTTTATTATCTAATTTTGAATTCTTGCAGATGGCACTTATGTAAATTACACTATACGGATGGAAGAATGCAGATTGCAGAACACCATGCTGGTGTGAATGAATATTTCTTTATAAGATTATGTCCTTAAAAACTTCGCATATATACTGCCAAAAAGCATTTATGACTTTTTTAATGCTGTATTGCAAATTTAGGGTGGCGTGGCTTCTAGTGTACATTTCCAAATTAATTGTAAATGAAATTATAAACCTCCTGTTTTTCTGCTAGCTTTATAACTGTATAGTCAGTTGGTAAAAAGTTTACAAATTGGTCCCATAGTTCATCTACTATCTTATTACTTCATAAAGTTTTGGACTTGCACAAATTGCACCAAAGAATTTTCAAATGTCAGTATAATTCCATTTAATGAAGCATTATAATCGTATTTTTGCAAACGACAAAAGCAAAAATGGCTTGAAGTTCAATATTTGCATAGATCCTTAAAAGGAATTTATTATTTACAAATTAGTTGAGTTAAATGTCAAACTAACATATAAACAGAGCAATCATTAAAATGGAGATTACTTTCAAACCCTGTGGAATAATAAACTTCAAAGTAATGGGCAGTTGAGTAATACAGAGCTAAAATATAATTTAAGTCATCATAAAAATATAATGGAATAAGAGCTGACACTTTCAAGAATTCCTTGAAAGATTATACACAGCTGGAAAATGAGGCATAAACGTTAAATATTATGGAAAATAACAACTTTTAGAAATTCTAAAAACTGATTCAAGCAATGCTAAGTTTTACTGTAGATATAAATGGTAATATTAAATCTGTAGTATTCTAGTTAATATTTCTTATAATATCCATTCTAGAACTAATTCTTAAAAGTAAGCAGTATCTCCAGTATTTAATCTAAAGTACTTGTATGTTGTTGGTTTATTTAAAAATTAAATAGGCAATTGTTACAAGTCATCAAAAAAAAAAGGTTCTCTCATAATATATTTTGAAACATAAGGTTGCAGTGGAAAAACTATTTTAAAATTCTATGAAAGTTGTTGTCTATTGCAACATTGATACAAAATCTAAGCGTCTCTAAGGCATTGAGCATGAAGAACATGTATTTTAGAATTGCAATCGATAATTTAAATAATTTATAACTTAAGTATAGCTCTGATTGTTCACTGAAACTCATAAAAAACACAATTTAGTTCCCAAAGACGTCAACTACAAAAAGGTGGAATGATTTTAGCAACTTAAAACCCTTTCAAGCGAAATTTAAAGCTGAATCCATTGTATATATTTATAGGTCAACATTTACAAGACTTCTATTGCCAACGGAAATGCTGTTTGCATTATAACAAAAGTAGTTTGTTTTCAATTTATGAGGAATCTCACAGATCATAAATCCACGAAATATGAATTTTACAGCAAAAAGGAAATTTTATAGGCAATTGTTATGGAGCGGTTAGGTTTGTTTTAGATTATTTCTTGCCTTTATACAACCACCTTGAAATATGGCCTCAAACAACCAAACGGAAATTACACAATTTAATATTTCATGACCAAATATTTTTTTAGCAATAACCGCCTGTAGAATTTTGTACATTGTTTTCAACAAAGTCCTACCTTTTCATCAGTAATAAATCAAGATTCTTAATCTTCCATTAGTCATTTTAATAATGCATTTGGACTTTAATATAAATTTGAAAGGAATTGAGAAACTAACAAACAATATTCACAAAGGGCAGGTTAAAATTAAAATTAGCTTGATGCACATTATTTTATCAAAATGAAATGGTCCTTAATTGAATAAAAGACTTGGTTAACCTTATAAAGCATCAGCATAATGCCTTGCACATTATCGTGTAGTCCAGAATTAAATTCCCTGAAGAAAAATTGAGAAGATGATACAAATTGGATTTTACAATAATCGAATCTTGATAATTAAATTTTTGAATAAGTTAACATTGTTATGTAAGCTACTAGCATGGTTTCAGTTTATATGAACTATGCATCGTTTGAATTATGCGAAAATTCAATTTCGAGAATCTGAAATAACAAAATTTAAAAAAACAACACTTACCGATAAGATTCTAAGAAGAAGGTAATTTTGTTTGCCAGAATCTCCTAAACATAAATAAAATAGAGGATTAGTCATCAATACCGAATATTTAATAGAAATTCCATGCAAGAAACAAACCATAAACTACTTAAATATGGCACAATCCCACATGCTGAAAATATAGCAAAACGAAAACTAAATTAAAATTTTTAAACCGTCACTTTTTACTTGAGAATTACTGTAACAACATTATTTTCTCATCTCTAAAACGTTTTATGGCCTCTACTAATGTTAATGAAAGGAAATCTTTGATGATTATTGCAGCCTTTATCACAGCTATTTTCTCAGCCAAAATGCTAAAAACATTTGAAGTAATGACTTGTAAATTTTTCTACGTGTGCAATTTAGAAAGGAAAATGGTGCTTCAAAAAAAAAAAAAAAAAAGGAAAAAGTTTTGCATAAATATCAAATGATGATATGATTCGGAAACTTTGTATTATAATTAGATCTGGGGTCTTGACTTAACATTAGATTTTTAAAGAATATGAACCAAAGGTCGTTATGTCATCAGATTGCTGCCCTAACTGTCTGATGAAAGAAAAGTTATCAGTGCAGCCAAAATTCATTTAAGCTGATGAGAAGGATTGCTCAAAGGGCTTCAGACTACCAGATTATCAACTTAGGCCGATTAAACAGTTGACAAAAGCCACGTAAGAAGATCACATCAGATTGCTTTCATTGTAATTACCACTAGTAGTGGCTTTCAATAGGAATAGTAAGAAAGCAGACAGTTGCATTATCGTATTAAAGTATGGTAAGAAGACAGGTATTAAATCCTGTCATGCTTTTCTATCAACATTGACTCATCAATTTAGAAATCGACAAATGCGATTAATTCTAGTAAAGAATCATTGCTCTTGATGTTCTGGTACTGATGGTATTAAGTGCTTAATCTCACAATATTCCATACTGACTTCCACATATCCCAATTAATATTTTTATAAATTTCTTGAAACGTTTTCCAAATCCGCACTTCCTTCTTAATTACTCCTCTTGATTTTGTTTAATTTTGCAATGAAAAGCAGTGACATATGATAATTTTAAACAAATTAAAAGAGGACATTAGAAGGAAATCAGAAAACAATGAGAAAATAAGGAGCAGTAGAGTTGTTAAGACGTGAAAAAAAATATATTGATTAACAACAAAGGAATAAAAAATAAAAGAAAGCAAAGAAAATTAGTAAATGAGTTAAATTGAACGGAATGAGAAATAAGGAAGTTGCATTAAAACTAATGAACAATAGAAAGTTAATAACAATTAAGAAGAAGTATGGGAGTATGGATCAAGAACGATGCAGTATTAATTAGAAAAAAAAAATGCATTAAGAAGGGCGGAGGAACAATTAAATGCGAATTACGAATTTATCGAAAAATGGTATGTAGATAAATATTAGAATGAACAGAAAATATTAAAAAGAACAATGTTTTGTAAGAATTGTTAAAGCTTACAATTTCAACATTAATTATCGTCATGTAGATAAAAATCGTCAACAGCAAACTTGAATGCATTTTTCAAGATATTGCACACGAAAAATGAATTTTGTGTTGAATACATTGCAACATGAATAGAAAGCATTTTGCAGATACATATTTTAAAAAGACAAGTGTTACTATTTATGAATTGATAACATTTTATAAAACTAATTAAATGCATTTTTTTTGTTAACAAGAATTTTAATATACAAGTGTCACCATGTAACGTTACATACAACTATTATTTTTTGTCAGTTACTTGTATATAAAAGTAATTCGTTTTTTGATTATCACATGAATGAGCAAGGTAGGAACATACCATGCCTTATGCATTATGGATGAACAATGCAATTTTGGGGTTTTGATGCGTGAATTTTGGAACATGACAACTCCAATAAATTCCGAAAATGTCAAACCTTTAAAAATTGCAGGGCACCGGAATTATGGTATCTAGGTCTGTAAATCAATTTGACAATCTTAAGATCAGCAAGGCTTATTTATTTAGGAAATCCAATCGCTACATTATCGAGACTCAAGAATCGTGTGTTTGCCAAGAAGTTGTCAAACGTTTGGCACAAGGGTGTCATTTTCAACGATGGGATGATATTTTCTGCCATTTTAAGTTCCTATCAAGATAACAATTGAACACATAGGAGCTTTCTGTCAACTACGAGAGCTAATGGCATGTCAGAACTGTCACGAAGAAATGGTTGCCAGCTTTTTTTATGGATCACTGTCACTGACTTAATTGCACAGTTCCTAATGCGCCAATCAATGAATACAGCCAACTAGTCGCTCTTTGAATTGAAGTATCTACGAATTGCTGTATCCACACATTTACTATATTTTTATGTCTGGTTTCAACAGAATAGTTGAAAAACTGGATCCCATTAACAACAGCTTGGATAAAGACAACGGAAAAATCGAAATAGATTTCAAAAACTTTTAAAAAAAAAAGATACTAAGGTAATGACAGGAATTAGTAAAAACAAAGTAATAGAAGCATATGTAAAAACTTGTAGAAAACAAAAATAAAACAATTGGATCTTTTTTGCATTTATTTTAAAGTAAATAAACGCATATGTGGTTGAAATATGGGATATGGGATGCGACCTTGTGTACTAACAACTAATATTTACATCAACTCCTACCGTAAAAACAAATATATACTACCAAAAA
>JAQGBW010002589.1:0-19210 GCA_034698625.1 Julus scanicus
CCCCTGGCGTTGGTGTTTAGCCCTCGTGTTGCAGAAATAGGCCAACGTTAAAAATCAACAAACAAACAAACATAGCAATGGGTGGATTAACAAGCGAGTAGCTGCTTTCAAATAAAATATCACTTTACGATTCCAAGTTTTTTTCCCCATTGTATTTTCCATATTCCCTTGTTTGGAGATCCAGCATAGTTGCTACATTATCTAAACGCATAAATCTAACGACAACTTTTCATAAAACTGCATCAAATAGGACGACATGAACATTGAAATGCTTCACCGAGAGAGGATTTCCTGAATAATTTGCTATAAAACGACAGTGGGAAATTGAAAATATTGCATTTTGCATTCCTAGCTTGCAAGAGAGTCAACTTGTCTGTTTCAACATATACATGTAGACATTTTGTGCAATAAAATCACTCATATACGAGAACTTTCAAACCATTTTGAATGTCATCGTCTAATCCGCGCTAGTGCACAATTAAGATCCTCGTAATTTAGCTCTAAAACCTTACTAAATTTAAAAAATCTAATATAAAAAAAATTACACCGATTTGAGGTAATTTATATTGCTGCTCGTATATATGGACTTGCTCGTCAACTCCTTGAGCGATTGTTTTATGTACCCTCAACCACTTTTATGACACATGCATTCCTCATATAACTTCTATCAGCTGAACCTGCATCACAGAAGTATAAAACATAAGATTAAACGACTTCCTCGAGGGACGTTAAAAGCTCTTGTGTCTGAATTGAGTATCAAATAGGGAAAATATTCCTGAAGGGGCTGTTGGCGTTTCCTTTTGCTTCGATAAAATCTTAAGGGAATGGTAAAGTTAACATCTCCAGCTGTAAAAGTCATGGCTGAGAAAATCTATAGCATTAATCTTTTTATTCTTTTGAGAGCTCCGCATTCATAAAAAATGTACAGTAAACAAGACAAAACGCCAGCATTAAAAACATTAGTACTAATGAAAAGTAAATAAATATACGTGTAGTGATGCACGTAATATTTAGAAATATCATCACGTTAACTTTTGAACATTTAGTTGCAACAAACGGGCCAATGTACTTTGTAGTCCTTCAAGAAATGTTGAACAAATAATGTTTCCGTTTATAGATTGCGAAAGTTTTATAATCATCATTATCATTCTACTTCAACAGCAAACGCCTAAATGTAGACAATCAATGCGAGCCTCAATGTATGCATTGTTTGCCTACATTTTAGGGGCAACATATGCCATCAAACAATTTATGGTTACAGTATACGAGTACCTTAGCTCCCAAATTGCATTTTCGCACTGAAATGCGAAGAACTAACACTTGTTGTGACACAAAAATGCGGCATTCGAATCTCAGTATCAGAAATATGGTCGAGCCATATTCTCCTTCACTTGTTTGATTGTGAATCAATAGTAAGCAATTTTTTCTTCAGCACGGTTGGGCGACGTTACGGGTTAAACGTTAATGGAAACACAACCATAAAATGGATCGGATCAGAAACATCTTCAAAGGTGCGCTAAAACGACGTAGAGAGACACATGCTGGCGTCCTTCGAGCTCTTTGAAGTTGCTTTATACCACGTTTGGCACACATAATAGGTTCAAAAGCGAGGAGAAAAATGCGCCGATGAATTTACGACCAGCCTGGGATGGCATTATCAAAAGCAGAAGAGTGCCGAACATAAAAGGTGCCACCACCCCTTCCTGTCACAATTATGAAAACCAAAGATTAATGGCATTACGCTACCGGAAGCTATCACACTCTAGCAGCGTCTAAACCTTCCTGTACACAACATCTTCCTATAAGCTAAAAGACAAGATAGAGAGATGAAGCACAATTCTGGTGCTTTTCTAATGAAGGTAACTCTATACCCTTTCAGTTCTGCAACAGGTATTATTTCTGATGCAACATGCCTATTGCTTATATTTAAGGTAAATTCCATCAAATGTTTTATGGAGTCATTAATAAGGATTATTGTTTTATACTCATACCACCAGCATTTACAGGCAATATTTGTGTTTCCTAACGATAAGTGATACCTCATTTTTCACAGCATTTCAGAGAGCATTTCATGAGTGAGCAATGACAAGGTATGGTTACTTTACACGCTAGGCTTTGTTTTAATTAGTTTACTGAGACCAAACACAGTCAAGAAGATATCACATTGCATATTAACAATCTGTTGCAGAATCAAAATTATATCTATTACTAAATATATGCAGTTCGCACCTAGAAACCCATTTAGAATTCAGCAGAATTAAACATGTCTTAAGGTGATATTATAACCTTATCACTTTCAATGGGTGTAATTTTAAAACCCAATCACAGCCAAACAAAAAGATATTAAATAAAAATAAAAATTGTTTAAAATAGCTTGATAAATCAGCAATGGCATTCATTTTGAAATGGTAGATTATTTTAAAATCAATAAACAAGTTTGAAAAATGTCCGTTAATTTGCACATTCTGCCAGCAGGTGGCAGCATGAGAATGCAAATTAACAGGCATTTTTCAAACTTGTTTATTAATTTTAAAAAAATCTACCATTTCAAAATGAAAAACGACAAAGTAATAATACCATTGCTGATTTATCAAGCTATTTTAAACAATTTTTAATTTTATTTAATCTCTTTTTGTTTGGCTGTGAGTGTGTTTTAAAATTAATTTCACCCATCGAAATACATAGGGTTGTAACCTGGTTGTGATCCCCCTTAAATTCACTGCAAGGTTTTTTCGATTTAAGTGTAAACTACTGTTCTCATTCAAGATGAAGTAGAAATCTTAAGGTATAGAGTGCACTGTAATTCATGTAACAGGAATTGGCACTCAAATGTACTTAGTGAAGAAATAATTTGAGAAAAAAATATATATATTACGACTAGCCTATAGTGGCAAAAATTTCTTTGAAGAAAGCTCCTATACTTACTACTCGTGTCAAAGAACAATCTTTATATTCTTAATAAGTTCGACTCGCCCTTGATTCCATAAATTCGTTGAAAAGGGTATTTTACGGGCGGTTTTACAGGCCCATTTTTTCAATTTCCTATACACGCGCAAAATAAAATAACAATCAACGACCACCATGTGTTGAAACGCTATCAAATACACCCTTCGGAAACACGTTATAATTAGATCATGAAACGATCTCATACGTCATATCGGAAAACAATAAAAGCCAGGTGTAGGATTTGAAAATAAATTAAAATTTATTGAGCTATACAGGCCCATCTGATCGAAAACCAGTTAGCAATAACCATTCAACCCACATTAAATAAGGTTTTGCTTCACTTCCTATCCAAACAATTGCTACGAAAATCAAGCAAAAACAATGAAATAAAATGCCCAATAAAAACCGGGATTTTAGTTATTGTGGCTCCTGGAATGGTGGATTATCTTACATCTCTTTCACGTGGCGCCAGAATTGCAGTTAAAAGCTTTTATTACTTTCTTGTATTTTGAACAGTAAATTCAAATAAATTGTCACAATTTCTACGAACAAGTTGAAGAGTAAAATTTTGCTTACGTTTAAAGAAGAGCAATTCTTTTTATTGCTTTTGGATTTATCTCGTTTATTTTCTTTTTTAGTTTCAGTAGTGCTTAGTAGCCTAATCTTGACTACAGTTAACGACATGAGCAACAAAAGACCAGCACGTATACGTGCTGATGCCCAGTAGCAAGTGAAATCCAATTTTAATAGCCAAGCTTAAATATACGAAACAGCATTTTGTCACTTAAATTTGCATGATACTGGACTCTTGGGTTTTAAAAAAGCGAAAACGACGAGGGTTTTACATCTTTCTCACACCTAGTCCCACAAACAACCATCTCAGGCATCCCATTAAATTAGTTTTACATAAATTGCGCGTAAAGAAAACCTGAAACCTTTAGCAGTGGAAATAAAATTACATAAATGAGGTCACACGAACCCTAGAATAACAAGTCGAATTCTAAATTCCATACGACACAATGGTATAAAAGATTATCAATTAAGAGAAAGCAACAATAGCAGCCCGAAAATTTTCCAGCTAGCACTTAGGCACTAAGTACATAATTTGCCATCGTTTAAAAGCTCTACTCTCCCTTTAATAATTAAGCTGTCTGCATGCAGATCAACAGCCAAGAATAGCATGCTTTGAACGTCATAATTTAGGATGCAAGTAGGATGCAATCGTGCTAAGCAGGTGTTTTATTATATTTACAGAAAAAGATTTCCATCATGTAAAAGTTTAAAACGGGCCTCAAATTTTCACTGAGCAGCTTAAGAAGCGGGTATGGAATTTAACATATTAATCTCAGTAATTTGGAACACTTCCACATCATTTTATCAAATTCCACAGCTGGCCTTCAGCGCGGTGCAATATATTTTATTTAAATAGCCTTACATTAATTTAACAGGGTTAATGGGCGTTATAATATTTACATGCGTAAAGTAATAACATTAGTGGCGCAATTTGTCAAATATATTTACTGACATTTGGGGCTTATCATCCCGTATGCAAACACTGTCAGCTTTTAAGAAAACATATTCGTTTTTCAAACTTTCTCGTATAATAACTATGCAAATCTGGAATAAACGCTGAATAATTTCCCAGCTATCACTATTTTAATCTTTGCTGATTTTGATGGTAACAATAGCAAGTTTATAAACAGCTATACAATGTATAGGTTGCTTTTTAAGATATTTTTTAATACGCGAATCTTTATAATGTTACATTGTCAGCATGACAAAGGAAACGTGTACAGTGTGCAGTTAAATCTAATTCATCCATAAATATTATTCAAAGACGAGATAATTGACAAAGGGCGCCATACAATAATGAATTACACCAATTCCCAATTCCGCAGGTAATTAGCACTGTACATTGCAATTTATAGCCGCTTAAGTTGTACACATCCATGAAGAGACTAGACCAAAATGAATATAATTAGTATTAATTATATCATACTCGAAAATGATGAACACAATTTAGTTATGATATTTTTCCATACTGTCTCCTGTGCAGATTGCTTATAACTGGAATATCACTACGCTCCAGATTTCCCAATTCTAAAAATCCTCAACAAAATGAAGTATTTATGTAAATGCAAATTGTATTGTTATCGTTTCATCAGCACGAAAGCGCAAAAGCTGATTAAATTTCTCACTAAAACCTAAAAGTAAATGTTATTTTCATTAAACTTGAATGACATTAATAAAATTTAAAAAGGCATAAGCGTTTGAGATATGAGAAATATTTAACTTTGTAACATCTAGTAGCTATACATTACCGACTTTCACATAATTATGCCCAACGTATATAGTTTGAACAATTCTATTTGCTAATTAAGTATTCGTGTGCACGTGCTTTTTTAAATCGATATCAAGTCAAAAATTATAATTAAAATCTCTCAGAGCATGTATAGAATGATGAGGTACAAGTATACAAGTAACATGAAAACAAAGACCTATCCCAATCCGAACCCTAACGAGACATTCCCTATGGGACTCATCATATTCATTATTCATCTTTTAAAAATGGTCCAGAAACTTAATAGCAATAATATAAAAAGAAGATAATTGGAAAATTGAAACTAACTCCCTTATTCATAAGCCAGAGTTTTATGCTATTAAGTGTAGCATACACATAAAATGCATTTCATAAATTCTATTTTAGGCAATAATTTAATTAGGCGGCTAAACTGAGGCAATAAATGCATCCAATATGTATCGCTTTGGAACTTCATAATTTATTTATCAATTCGAACAAACATTATCTGACATCCTGGGAAGCAAGTTGTCTACTTTGATCAAACTGAGTTTTATATAACAAGCCTTTCTCGGGCGTTTTGATGTATTTTAGTTTTAACATAAGTGGCATATTGTGCAGGTACTATTCTGCATGCCGCATGCATATTTTGAAAAGTTTCAAGATTGAATTATACATGATTCAAAATGATAAAAGACCAGCATCATAAAATGCAATCATCCTAATCACAAGACAACTTTTGAATTTACATGCATTTTATGTATATGTGAATAATGTCGTTCGTGACTAAATTCTACATAATATTCAATACTCAATGCTTCAATAAGTTATATACATTCATATTTTTTTGAAAAATACAAATCAATCTTTTACTTCTCTCATCTGCAAATGACCCAATTACTATCTCATTAAATTCGAAAGAAAGTGTCGAGAATATAATTATTGAAGTATATAATTACTGGAGACAAAATTATCGAAAAATCATGAATGCATAAACGTGACTTTATCCCAGTGTATAACTTTTTCAATAATAAGCAGAAGTGAATTCACAATTTAATGGATTTAATAACAAAAATACTTGCCATTATTAATATTTATAACAATGAAATACAAGTGGGTCTAGAATCGAGGTGGCTTAATATTGCTACATACATTTGCATATTCATGTATGACACACGTATATTAATATTATGATTTATATCGATATACGCCCTAAAAACAAGCCTTTCAATGTTGTACTAGCATTCATATTGCATGGGCGCTTTTAATAAAAAAAATGCCAGTAGAACTATTATTTATCCATTCTCCTACTGCATAATTTATGAAAAAGTAATGACCTTAATAACTGTGGCAAAAAAAAATGTGCTAAACGTTGGCGATTTTATATACGTGTTAGCAGAGAGGAGAGTTTATTGCTAAAATGTTTCTAACAATTATAAAACAGAGCATGGCAGCAAATATATGCTTGTCACAACAAATATACGTCATTTACAGCTTTCACCCCCAGTCATATATTCATATATATCACACAAACATACATTTTATAAAACAAATCAGCACTTGCACTTTACATTCAAGAATTAAATATTTATACTGTACATTAAGTACCAAGAATTCTGGTCGGCATAAGCACGGTTAGCACGTACCCACACCCACACATCAAGCTCGCAATTACTTAATATGAAAATAAATAAAATGTCATCTCACTGAACCTAACCTGCAATCAAGCAAACTGAATTCATTGCATATGTGTATATGCATTTACTACTTTGAATTAATTAGCCCTGGGCTAGTAAAACCGCACACTAGAAAACCCTGCATTTCATAGACAATTCATATATGGTAATTTGCTAAAAATCATGATGCTTTCATCAACATGCTTAATGTAGTTTGCTAATCTTAATTGCAATTAATATGATTAAGACATAAAACCATTTCGCTCTAGAAAGAAAATCTGCATTTCGTAAAACTCTTACTTTACAACTTTACAAGTCTGAAAGTGACATTATCTATTCCAGTTTTAAGAGATTAAGCCTCTACGAGCTGCATTCAGTAAGACATTTAAATAGTCACTATATTGCGCTGCAATTCTAAAGCGTAAGTATAAAAACTACTATAGATATCTACATTTAAATTACATGTTACATTGTGCTGATTTTGGCTTGTTTTTATGTCAACCACTTAAAGTGGTAAGGAGAAAACTTTACATATTTCTTGTTATAAAAAATGATTATTACTTCCTGACGTCACTTTGATATACATGTAACTGAAAATTAGACTAGCAGAACTATGGTTACGAACTCATCTGGTATATTTCAAAATCATATTCAACAAGTAAAATAATTATCTCTGAAAACAGATTGTATTTAATGATTACGTGCAGAATGTAATAAATTGTCCAGATGAAAATTACTTATACTGTACCCCATGTTAAATCAATGCATATGACGAATAAACATTACATATTTCCAGTGCTGGGTTTTATTATTCATGTTTAAAACATGTCTCGAACGTTTCGTTCCATGTCAATTTGGGTAATGCTCTTTCAATTCGACCAAATGATATAAATTTAAGGATTTCAAACTGAGCAGATCCACATAAATATCCCTGGTCGTTTTTTTTTAGAAAAATATCGACATTCCGATGGCATTTTTCCCAATGAATCGGTCAAAAATGGTGACCACTTTCTCGCAGGAAAGAAGAGAATTAAATTTACCACCAGCACTGTTCAGAATATCAACCTGATATGATCCGCATAACGGTTTTTTTTCTTTAAAGTAGCACGTGACGTCACGTCCAGTCCAGCGAACTATGATCGAATACCTTTATATCATAAATACGAATGAATAATGGAAATAAAAGTAGACAGTGTGGAACATTTCTTCGCTCGATGCGTCACATATCGATTTTCAATTTCGGTTTATTTTAGCAATGATTTTTAATGTAAGGCCGAAAAATAATTTTATTATTCATGAGCGTGCAGTACCAATAACACACCATCGACGTATATCTCGTTTGTTCACTTTATGCTTGCATAGGATTTTCTATTGAAAAGGTTTAACCACACGTTTTTTGGAAAACAAACAGATAGATACTTATAGTTTCTGCTAAATTACAGATAAAACGTGTGTGTTTATAACCGTTTTGAGGAGAAAATGAAGAATAAACAAGTCTTTACTAAGAAATTATCGTGACATTATTCATAATTCATGCATTTATTTATTCTATCTCGCGGCCATACAGTATTTTTTTTTTTTTTTCAATTCATTATGAAACTTAATTTTTACTGGACACACTTGTTATAATTCTATGACCTGTTACCAACCATTGACTAAGTAAAACTTAAATTTTACCTCAATTTTGTATATCCAACATTTTTAATTACAATATATTTTCACAAAACTAAACCCATAAAGGAGACCTTGTAGAATAATTTATGGAAGCATTTACAATTTAAGAAACTTGCGTAACAGATTTGTGAAATACATTTAAAATTATTTTTATTGCAAAGTAGACTTTACCATACTGCATCACATCCAAATTTTGAAAGAATGCTGATACATGCCTAATATGCATCCACAAATATATTTGTAATATAGAGTAATGGAATTGCCTTTTTACTTTCATATACGCGTGATGTATGAATATTTAATCGAATTTACAAATTGAATCCTGAATTGTGTACATTCATATTAACAAGTTTTTTTCCTCAAAGCAAATGCAATTACATATATACATAAGATAAAAAATTCTGATTAACTTTTGAAGCGCCCCTTAGATCGTTTGTTTTAAAAAAATATTAATTACTGATATATTTAATCAATTGCAAATAAATCGTTCTGATATACATATAAACAATAAAATTAATGAGTTTTATAATTGCTTTTTCTAATTTCTCGTTCATCAGTTTCGGATTCCGCATTTCATTTGCATCCACGCAAGTAAATCAAACGAATTTAAGCGGTACTTCAAGAAGATAAAAAACATGTTCTTATCAACGGGCATTAATAAATTTGCAAGCAGTTCTTTTAATTTTATACGGTTAAAGGAGAATTTCTCGATAAGGCGTATTTATCAACTTCTTAGAATTAAATAATCAATTGTTAAGAGAATAGATAACCCGATTTACGAATCCTTACCTAGATGGATAGAATCTGAAATATGCTGACAATAAGTCTTAGGATCGCAATCTATTTCATACACTACGTCAACCTTAAATAAATTCTAGCATGCTTAATAAAGAAATTCAAGTTTTATCCACTATCCCGAGACTATTTTCCGAGAGAATTTGAATCAACAAAAACAAAATGTGCATTTAGTATTTCTCTAAATTTCAGTAGCATATAAATATCAAACTGCACATTCTTTACAATGAGATTAATGCATTAGCATCAGGATCTAATCCTAATTCAATGAAACATTAGCATCAGGATCTAATGCTAATTCAATAAAGCATTAGCATTAGGATGCCTGCGGAAATATACGTGTATAGGTTTCAAGCACTAAACGGAATACTGAAACGACATTTATTATTGAAGAAAACACAGTGCAGGAAATTCCATCTGACCCAGTTAACTTGGTATTATTGACCCAAATACACCATAGAAAACACTGAAAACCCTGCTATACGATTCTGCACTATTATACTTCGTATTATACTAGTAACGTATACTTGCATTACTAAAAAAATCGTTGAAAATACGTCTGGAATTAATCTGGAAGCTACTTTTATTTTATTGTCACGATATTTATGAAAGAAAACAAAACTTAAACAACATTTCTTTATTTCCCTCAGGAAGACCCACATCATAACATTTTTAGTTTTTAATTTGCCTTATTCCGGTATAACATCTGATGGCATATGGGCTTTTTAGCAGAAAGGCATTTTTAAAGTATTCCCCTAGAGTATATGCTAGTAGCTGTCATTGCAAAACTTGAAGATATACAGAGCGGGCCAAAAATATATTAAATTGTACACACCTTAATATTTTTAATTATGTATGTATTTTTTTATAAGTTGAATCAAGTAATGGTGGCAATATGTTGTATGATGTTTTCAGTTATAATTACAGAAGTCAAAGGAGACAAGATAAAATTATTGTATGCAGGTTTTTTCTTAAGTTCAAGCGTGCAAACATGGACACCTCTGCACGGACGCACTTAATGCAATATGCCACGAGAGAGTACTAAGGTTAATTAAATGTTTTATTGTGAAATCTTTTTAAAGCAACCTGGTTTAAGTCCTTTGTTATGCTATCGCATGCAGCATCGCAAAATACCTAAAAACTTTTAATTTTGATTTTTTTTTTAATTATTTGTAAAATGAATTTCGATATGCCATCCATATTTTTTAATTAAAGAAAATATAAAAACGTTATAATACTAATGTTTTCTTAAAAAATTAAATTACTTAGATGATTAAAAGCATTTTTTTAGTGTTTTAAACATTTCACGGGAAACGAATGTCTAAACATTTTTTGCAGTGAAAACTGATTTAAACTGAAGAACGAATGCTTAATTTTGATATCATTTATTTAAATTTCATTAACGACTGCCCACGAGCACTGTTGTTTTATGAAAATTCAAATAAAGATTAGTAATAGACAGACAGTAAGCATAACGAAAACATTCGAAGTGAATATAATAAATTTTATTAATTAATACGACTTTTTTCCATTTTAAGTTATAAAATTAAATGACGAAATAACTAGGTAAGATTTTTCACCTATTTAAACTGACAGGTAAGGTTTTGAATAATGCAGGGCTTAATTTATCAGGGCTAGTTTAATTCAAGAAACTGATTCTCCCCACAACTAAAAACAAATCAAAATTTTATTAATATTAACATTATGAAATGGAAAAAGTGCCAATATATGAATAGTTGTGTCCAATTACGAATTAGCTACACTTAAAATAATTGCCCTTAGTTGCATTATTTCTCTACCAATTATGGCTGCTCTTTACGGCAATGGAAATATACCATAAAGAAGGGTTTGAATAAAATTCCTACATACTTTTAAAAATGCGTGGTTGGCAGTAGAAATTTGAAAAGTACATTAGAGAGAAAGCATTAATCTTTATATCTAATAAAGAGAGTTTAAGAATAGCAGATTTCATATCAAATAAAAAGCCAACCTTATGGAAATAATTGGGTTTCTATAACAATGCGCTCCTCAACTTTAATTATATGCAGTACACAACATGTGGATATAGCGAATTCCAAGCTGAAAGAAATGGGTATTATAAAGGCTGTTAAGAGAAGTAAACTTTTGTACGCCTAGGTCTGCAATTGGACTTAAAACCATATACACATGCGAAATACAGTGTCTGGTTTTAAGCAAAAAAGTGCTCTGTCTTAGATATAAGCTTATCCGAAACTAGTCATTTAAAGCAACAGTTAGAAAGGATCAAAATATTACATCAGATGACCATATATATGTCATAGTCTGTTTTTATGTCATCGTAAAACATCTGCAGTATATTTTATACCATAAAAAAGTGTATTTTGTGACAAACATCACGTTTTCGATGAAGTGTATGCCGCACGTAGTTCTGTCACCAAAAACGATGAGAAAAAATTCCAGTATCTTAAATGCCACCGTAACCGCACCAAAAATCAATCAATTGTGCACCGTTTTAGTGCATTTACCAATTAAGTTTTGCTGGAAGGCTACTTAAAATAATAGCATCCTCATAGACTATAAATCCATTATAAATTGGGGAAAGTAATAGGCTGGGTTCGAACAATCTCTTTTACTTATAATCTAGTTTCCATTCAATTTAATAGATATTATATAGCCAATTGATTTAACTTTCTATAAGAAACACGAATAACACAACGTGAAGCATGCCACTGTGACGTCAATTAACCAATGCACTTTTGGAAAATGGATTTAAAAGATAAACTATGTGCACGTACACTATGCGCAATCTTTTCGAGTTTATTATGTTTCATGCTGAAAACATAAAAATTTGTAATGTTGCTATGGGGCTTATGTTGTAATGATTAAACGAACAACGTTGATTTTATATTTATGAAATCAAATAAGCCTGCATGCTGGATTTCTGAGATCCAGCATCTAAATAAGTGATCTTTGCTCAGCGGCTATGTCTTGTGGCAAAGTTTTTATAAGAAATAACATATCAGCAAATCAAGTACTTGCAGAAATGATAAATTATGCAATCTTCACAAACACATCACAAAAAATCATCAAATCTTACACGGTCTTGGATGTCATAAATACGTGGTTGGTGTAATGAAAGTACACACAAACACCACCTTTTCTTGGGTCAAACAGATGTTTTAGTTTTGAAAACATTGAAAGTTTCAGAACAATTGTTTATGAGTTTATACTCCTATACTTGTTTCTATAACAAATTAGTATTACACATTCCCTTATTTCCAAGGAAACGGCACATCCTATACTGTGCACGTTTTACTGAATTCGGACTGCTTTAAAGACCCATTTTCCCGCCATTTGACACAAGTAAGCGAAAATCTCATGAATTCAACTTTCATAATGGTCAGATCAATTACTATAGCGCATATCACACATACGAACCCTTTAACACAGCGTATGCGCCAGTTGTGCTTTCCCTGTCAATTGTAATAAATATATTAATATATCCATTCTTGCAAGGGAGATAGGTGCATTATTGAATTATGTCCGAACCAACAGTAGTAAAATTGTGGATTCAGTAATACAAAGCACTGATCCAGAAAGCCTATCAAAATACAAACGTTAAGGGGAAAGTGTCATAAAGAAGATACAATATATTACTATTATCAAATATAACACCATGCATGGCGAAATTACAATGCAGCGAATGCCTCAATTTTGGGGATTGGTTTGCTTATTCACAATTCGAGTGTTAATTTTTTAACTTGTTCATTTGCCAAATTGTCGTGCCGAGATACAAAAGAAATATCTTCATGCATAAAACAAACTTTAAATATTTGTGGAAATTTAAATTAAAAAATCTTACATATCAGCGCTACAATTTACATTTAGTTTTGAATTTTAATAAATCCCTTTAAACATTTAATTACTTAAATAATTAAACACATTGAGGCGTAGATTAAAATAAAACGACAGAAAAAAATTTCATGGCGCAAACCTGTATTTATAAGTGTGTTTCGTGAGTATTTTGCCTCGTAAAATGCATGCAATTGCATAATTTTAATGTATATTACAGCCAGAGTTGTTATAATTTCAATAGACCTAACATCAATTTTTAAACACGTTAGAAATCTCCTGATAAACTTTCCCATTAATATTTTACGATGTGGGCATTGCCATCACTGCAGCACATTTCCACCCTTTAAATGTTTAAAAATGTGGATTTTAAAGTAACTAAAAATACCAAAGATAAACTACCATTACCAGCACGGCAAAGATCTTGTGCAGGATCCGCTCTCCAATGTCTCGTTCGTTCTCGGGGCAAGGGGTAGTCCCGGGGACGAGTCCCGGGGTGGGGTTGACCGGGGGTTGTGACAACGGGTGGACGTGGGTGCCTCCCCACCCCCCGGGGGTTGCGCCCTCGCATGAGCAATTTTGCATGATACCGGAGACGGTAATTTGTTGGCACTTGCAGCAGTATTGGGCTGACCAGAACACACAGAGCACATTATGCACGCAAGGGTCGGAGGTGCATCGAGGGTGGGCTGAGGCGAGCTCGGACCGTCGACCCCCTCGACCAGGAGGCACTGGAACACGAGTGACCGTTAACATCCAACACGAAACAATGTTGAGCAACGTTGGGGGTTACAAAGAAATGCAGCTATTCAGAGGTATCACTGTCTTCACTTGGACCAGCCACATGGAGGACTTTCCATACAACAGTGGCAGCGACACTTCAAGTACCGGCGACACAGTCAACGTGATGAAATTCACACTCCGTCACCATAAGCGCAACAGCTGCAGCGTTGGCAGGAAGAAAACAACAATAACAGGAGTGCAGGACCTGGAAACACACCGTCAGTCGATGCTACTCCACAAAAACTGCACTGATACAGGCTGTACACAGAAGAACATGTGTGGCCAATGCCGATAACTCCAACTCTTGTAGCAGTTCCAAATTTTCAGCGACCAATCAGTTGACTGCAAAATTCACCCATCCACAGCCATATGGTTTTCTTGAATCAGTGGTGAATCGATGGTAAATAATTGGTTAGCACGAAAATTCAGAAAAATCCGACTAGGAGGAGGAGGAGGAGCAGTATCACCAACAACCGAATTAATTTGGATTAAGGTCAACGCGACAGGTCGGAACAATGTACAAAAACACGGATGGGTTGCAGTCACGGACACGTCGCGATGACAAATTTCCGAAACGGAGGCACCTTGCCTAAGGGCGGCGTTGGGACCCTTAAAAAAGCAGATTGTTTTTTTTTCTGTAAATCTTGGTTACCCATAGGATGCTCTCACAAGGCTTTAGGCGTGCACACTGAATCTATTGCAATGTTGCTCGCTAGCTACAAGAAGCGAGAGCCTGCTCTGGTTGGTAGCCTCCAAACAGGCCAGAAAATCAATATCAGTCTGTTGATCGTAGGATCCACGTTGGTGCAAACTTAGTTTCCGAGGGATCCAGGAGCGAGCTTACACAGGTGCGACAATAGGTAAAGGCGAGGCGAGAATAGCGGTAGTTTTCGACCGTCGTTTTCGCACTAATTACGAGATAGCGGGGCCGCGGAGTGACACCATTTCAGGAGTCAAGTAAAACTGTTAATCTGCTTCTCTGGTCAAAATCTCTTTAGCATTCGCTTCAACAGAAGCGTGTAAGCTATATGCCGTCTGCCAACCGAGAATTGGATCCTCCAGGGCCCATGGGCACGCTTGGGTGAATCACTATATCTGCACCATGTGCAGGATGCAACGAAATTAAAAATTTGCCCATCAAAATTATGATAAATTATGTCCTAAATTGCTTGCTGCCAGATAGCCACCAATGTGAAGTGGTCGCCAAAGGGCGTTGCCTGTCCTCAGAAGTCGAGCTGTTGCTATCAATGTCGACTTTCAACAAATTGCTCATCAGGGGTGCTTGGATATAAAGCCAAGCATGTTAGGCACTTGTACTCATTGTTAGATCCACAAACATCATAATTATACATTTTGTCGCATAAATATATATCTAAAAATCCTCAGATAATCTGGATAGATGAAAGGTTATCCGTTACAGTTTTGAATCCAACTTTGTATGCAGTTTGGCTAATTAACTTTTGCAAATTTTAAAATTTCTAGAATTACATTGCTAAATGTTCGCCATCGTAAATATATGTCAATCGGGTAATTAAAATGTAATCTTGAAATCCAGAGTGCTCTTTGATGTAGTGATATGCTAAGCTAAAGTGCACTTTCATCAAGTGATCTTGAAAAAGAGCGTAACACTTTCATTAAGATCTATACATTAGAGCACTTTTGCCCTACTTGTGGAACAACTCAGGTGCGCTCATGCATTCGGGCCATACTAGTTTTTGTCTGTTTTCGGAGAAACTATATCTCAATATGCCTTGCATGTTTCACAACTGTACAAAGACGAAAGCATCACTGGCATGAACCTCAAGGGTTTTGGACCACTAACCAGGGCCGGATGTCATGTATATCAATAATGCCCATATAATGCATGTATCTACCAGAGTGTAAAACAAAGAACTCTTGAGATTCCTTTATGAAATATTTTTTTCTGTATTTTGTATTCAGGTCATTTCAATTGCAAGATCTGAGTTTTTCATACATGTAGATCCACTATGCACGAAAACGTACATCATAAACAAAACATAAAAAACGTCAAGCCAGTCATGACAAGAAGGTTTGCGTGAAATGTGGATGTTGCAGGAAAGGCCAAAGTATGAATTTTCAACAAGCAAAATGTATATGCAAGTATAACATGGCGAGAAAAGCCTACATTTAAAAAATGCAAAAAAAGTTGAAATAGTTCATCCCAAAACATGAGTCCTAAAACTTCTTAGGATAGTATTTTTGCTCCACCCTGTACAATGTTAGTTCGTTATGGCCAGAATCATCAATTTAACCCATTAATCAAGTCCTCAACGCGCTTTATCGCTTAAGTAAGATGGTCGATGGTTGACCTTTTGGCCCTTCCTTATCGTTGAAGGGAATAGCGTGACATACGGGCCAAGGCGATGTTAAAATAACCCTCCCTAACAACACGATATCCATTAGCATTTTTACCTTTTAAGGGAATAAGCAATAAAATTCTACAAAAAAGTGGTACCAAACTGTTGGCACTTCCAAATCTCATATCAATGATAAAAAGAGGTTCCGTCGCTATATAGAATCTCGTGCTGTATATCAAAATTCGTGAAATTTCGGAGTAATACAAGCCAACTGACATTATATGAGCATCTCGAGATACGTGTATATAAACAATTTGGCTTATTTTATGCGTTCATATGGTTTTGCACTCACTTCAAGGCGATTGCGTGTACATTCACATATCACGTTATCAGCCCTACATGCTCAACCAAATAAATCATAAATAAAAATGTCTTAAAGTACGTGCATTTAATGTGTAATAAATATGTTAAGTCTAGTTCACAAATCATCAACCAAAGTTAAAGTTACAATAAATATGGCCAAAGAAATTCGAAATACAAATATTGCATTCTTTGAATAAGGCTTGGCCCAATTTATACGAGCTCGTATAAACAACGACTCCTTCTAAATTGACCAATTCATTTTTATCTTATGGGAAGGCAATATGCGCTTTAAACGCCCTACATAACTCATGGAATAGGCATTATCGGATTGATTACCAGGTTGGATATAAACCTGTTCGTACAGCAAAGAAATCATTTGGTTGAGGTTTATTAAAGGAGAATGGAAAAATATTGTCAAAGATATATTATAAATAAATTCATTCTAGCAACCCTGCGAGTTTCCTGCTAGACATATCATTTTTTCTATTCAAATATATAACTCACTCTATATTAAGTTACCGTATTAATGGCGCAAAGCACTTCACATACAGTATTTCTTGACATGCATTTGAGCCAACACTCTCCATAATGTCAGATGTACTCAAGGATAATAAGACCTCAACTACGTACAACTAGAAATGGTTATCCCTAAAAACCTACTAGCAATAGGGAGTCTTTATGAAAGCCATAATGTCAGCATTATTTTTAAGATGGCCACGTTTCTATGGAACATAAAACGTGGCTCTTTATATTGATCAGCAGATCGTGTTAATTACAAGACACCGTATTTTCCTTTAACTTCCTTCCCTTCCTCAGAGATAACTTCCAAATCTCTCCTGCGTCACACTTTAATCAATCATAAAAGTCCATAGTAACACGTACTGTACAATTGGATTAAATGTACCAAGTACATATTTTTTCTATTAAACAATTTAGATAGAAAAGTTTAAACATGTTCAATTGAACGATATTATTTAAAAACCCATTTTTTTCATTCTGAGCTATGGTCGATTGTCAGACTTGAATAAACAAGCATTGACTATAGTATGTTTAACAATAACCTTCTGTCGAATAGCAACCATGTTCGATTTACGCAAACTAATACAGTAGTTTTTGGATAATCTATTTCGACGTCCTGCAACGAATGTTGCCGATTGTTATAGTTTTAAGAAACCTTTGAAGAGCAATTGCATATTAGGTTTCACATGGAAATTAGTCATAACGAACCAATGGAGAAGCGGTGCAAACAATAGAGTAGCTGAGACCATTCGTATGATGCAATACAAAGCGGACAAGAAACAATACAATTTTGTCAGAATTATAATATGAAAAGAAACATTGGTTATCAATTGAAAACAATGGAGTGACTGAAAACAGTCTTGAATGATTAATTCATGTCTGCCAACTAATTGGAATTCATGTGTTTATGGTCATGCAAAGTGACTGATCCAGACTTCGATAAAGTGCTTTTGATCATTATAATGTATTATGTAGATTAAATGGACTTCCAATTTTAGATTAGTGCTCTGAGTATTTCACCAAACCTAATTTTCGTCAAATGATCATTACAATTTTAATTGAAGTGCCCGATTCTTCCCTTAATAGCGAAAAAACAAGATGGAGGCAGAACTTGTACTCGAACATAGGTGATGAAATTCGCATAATTTGTCGCTTTTACGAAAAATGGAAGTTGAAAATACTATGAATGATGTTCTAATTAAATTTTTATGTAAAAAAAAATCTTCAATTTTGTCTGTTTTTGCCACAAAGTTCAACTAACTGCTGCAATTAGGGCACTTTGTTTCTATCAAAAATGAATACGTGCTTTGTCTCGAGGAACGTTCAGTCTGTTATTTTGTGCTGTACTAGAAATGATGGTTATTCTATATAGTCTAAATATGTGATTCAATATAGGGGTCAATGACTAACAGCGCCATCTAAGGATATCAGAAAAGCATCATGCCACTACATTGAGATGGCGCAAAGCAATGGCATCTCATGACTTTTACAACAAGGCAATGCTGGTTTTATGATTGTGTTCAGCGACCTATCAAGCAGAATGTTGATGTCAATGGTCGTTTACTTGACTACCAGACAACATAATGTCTTCTTGAAATTTGCTTTCAGACGTATTCGTGGTTTATGCAACTAAGATATCTGATGTACGAATTCCCTTACCTATAATTAAAACTAAACATAGATTTCATATCGGTTGAAATTTCAAAAATAATCAAGTACACACAATTAAACACATTTATCAGAATAATGTTTTTATGAATACTGTACTGAATTAGCAGTAGGTCAAAGCAATAAACATATCTTTTAAACTCTGCAGCTATTTTCGCATATATATATATATATATATATATATATATATATTATTATTATTATTTATTCAAGCAACACTCAAGGAGTACATAATGGACGATAAGTCCAGAAATAAAAAAACATTAAAAGGAAAAGAATACAAAAATGGAAAACACGTACGAATGCAAAGACATTATGAGTATTCAATAAAAAATGAT
>JAQGBW010002590.1:0-19203 GCA_034698625.1 Julus scanicus
ACCGACGTTTTACTGGAAGTGACAACGATTAAACTCGGTGAAACTGAAACCTAAATCCAAAACAAAAGCCTCCATTGCGAACGTGTCTTGAAAAAGGGGTTCCTATAAACTGATTTTGCAAAAGTTTTCAAACAGAAAATGTACAGAATAACAGAATATGTACTGGGATCTTAAATTTAATGACCCAATTAAGCGGAATATTGTCCCAATTAAACGTGTAAATTTACTGTTGGTTCCTGGGGTTAGTTTCTGTTCTTTGAGATTTGGCCCAAATAAGCGGCTGCCCCAATTAACCGGTGGCCCAATTAAGCGGAACCGTCTGTATATTATTCCTATGCTAATCTACGTCCCACCCTGTACCATGTATTTCCGCGTATAATACAGGGTGTGCCACGATGTACTTTCCCTACAATACACTTTTATTTCCATATTGTTTCTAAAAACGAAGGAGGTTTTTCTCACCTGCCCTTGACCATTGGCGCGATGACCTCGAAGGTGTTTGTCCTCCGTGGGTTCAATGACCCGAATGACCTCTGATGACGCCTCTCCTCGTCGACGTCTTCCAACTAAGTCCAGAGCCGTCTCCGCAGTGGCACCATGTACGTGTCCTCCTCCTCGTTGGTGTCCATCGTCCTCATAGGGCTCATCGTTGGGTCCTCGAGATGCAATCCGGTGGACGAAAGGGCCGACTTCACGGGGTAAGTCATCCATCTCCCTTTAGAACATCAGTCATTCAGTCATCAGTCAACGCTCAATTTCAGATGTCAGCTGCTGGTGGTCAGTCCCACGACGGACGAGGAGCTGTCCTTTTTGCGCACCCTGTACACCAAAGAAGTCGAAGGGGTGAGTCGCTTAATCGGGAAATTTCCTTTTTATTCTTCACTAACTTTCCTTTTAGTTTATTCCTGAATTTTATTATAGTTTTCTCTAAGTTTTCCTGAATTTCCTTTTAGTTTGCATAAATTATCTTTTGGTTTCCATTAATTTTCTTTTTGTTCTTCTCCAAATTTCCCTGAGTTCCCTAAGTTTTTCTTCAAGTTTTCCTACCTGAAATTCTTATGTGATAGCCCAAAACTTTTTCCTAAGTTTTCTTTTAGTTCTTCACTAAGTATTCTTTTAATTTTCCTTAATTTCCTTTTAGTTTTCCCTAAATTTCCCCCTTTAATTCCTCAGTAATTCCTCCCTACTTCCGGTTATCGATTCGCGTTAAAAAGGCCCTTCGATTTGCAGACTGAATTCTGGAACTTCCCTTCCGGTTCGGCCCCAAACACAACGATCATGGTTTGTCCAGGAACAACGAATTTCACGGAGACATTGAAGGAAAAAGGCGTCGAATTCACGGTTCAAGCGGACAATTTACAAAGGTAACGAAAAGTACATTATTATTAGGTTTACTTTCGGTCCAAAGGTTATCGGCCCTTTGCTTGACATGAGTTCCAATTGTCTTCCTTTTTCAAAAGACTCATCGACGAAGAACGGCTGGAACACGAGCTCTTGGGCCGTTTCGATCGGAACAGCGCTTTTGGGGCCTTCGCTTTGGACCAATATCACAGGCTAGCGGAGGTAATCAAAGGACCATTAAAGAACCATTAAACTCACGTTAAAGGGCAGTTACTCACATTAAAGGACCATTAAACTCATATTAAAGGACCATTTGACTCACATTAAAGCACCATTAAACTCGTGTTAAAGGACCATTAGACTCACGTTAAAGGATCGACCGTTAAACTCGCGTTAAAGCACCATAGACTCGCGTTAAAGGAACATTAAACTTATGTTAGAGGACCATTAGGCTCACGTTAAAGGACCATTAAACTCACGTTAAAGGACCAATTAGACTCCCATTAAGCTCATATTAAAGGACCATTAAACTCACGTTAAAGGACCATTTGACTCACGTTAAAAGACCATTAAAATCATATTAAAGGACCGTCAACAAACATCACTGGGCCCAAAGTTACCAACCGGCCCTGTTCCAAAAATGTTCCAGAAATAAGAACGCCTCAAAAGAGACTCCGTCAAATGGAACATGGTGTTCCATTCGAACGTTCCATATTCCAAATTCGCGTTCCATTTCGAAATTCTAATCTTAAAAGTACGGAGTCGCTGCCTGCTTTTTCAATGGTCAAGCACGGTGGTGCGGATTATAAACCCCCTTTGAGGGTCTGTGTACGCATCGTGACGTCACAGACGCCATCACGTGTCCATTTACCCGCCCTTTATACGTTTTTCAGGTGGAAGACTTTTTAACGGTGGCAGCGGATGAACATCCGGACCTGATGAGCGTCAGCGAAGTAGGTCTTACCGACAACGGCAACAGGGTCCTAGTGGTCAAGGTGAGACACGCGGGCATATAGCAAAGGGCTAAGGGCTCATATAAAGAAAGCCCTTTACAATTTCGTCCACTTATAGTTAGGGGCGAAGTCTTCTTCTTCCTCCGCTAAGAAACCGGTCATCTGGATCGACTCCGGGATCCACGCTCGAGAGTGGGTCACCATCGCATCCTCGCTCTACGTAATACACAGGGTAACTGTCTTTTTTGTTTCTCCTTTTTTTCCACGTTTTCCCTGCGTCTAATCTTTTCTCCCGTTAGCTCCTCACTTCGTACAACGACAGCAGCGACGGTCGCTCCCGAGATCTCCTCGAGACGTTCGACTGGCACTGGATGCCCGTGGCCAATCCGGACGGATACGAATATTCGCGGAGATCGGTTCGTAGCGCTTCCAATATTAAAAAAACAATTTACTTGAGCTACGGTGGGTTCGTTGCGTACCGTGACTTAAGTGTCCCTGCATCGCGAGTTAAATAATAAGAAATTACGAGTTTCGTAAAGTGTGATGAGTTGAAGAGATCCTCGATGTCTTTGATGATCGTGATGATTGAGGTTAACTTGTTTGAAGATTTCAGCTCATCACATCTGATGAGTGTGATGAGATTGACGGCTTTGGTGATCTTGATCTGGTTGATCAGATTGATGAGTGTGAAGGAAGTGTGTGATGAGCTTGAAGACTGAATCTTGATGAGTGTGATGATTTTGATAACTTCCGCTAAATGAGTTTGATGAGCTTCATGAGTGTGTTGAGTTTGATGACTTGAGAAGAATGGATGTGATGAGTTTGATGAGCTTTACGAGTGTGTTGACTTTGATGACTTGAGCAGAATGGATGTGATGAGTTTGATGAACTTTATGAGTATGATGAGCTGGACGAGCGTGATGATCTTAATGTCTTTGATGACTTTGATAAGTGTGATGAGCTCGATCAAATCGATGATCTTGATAAGTGTGATGAGCTTCACGAGTGTGATGCTACAACTCTTTTTCCCCATTTCCAGAACCGTTTCTGGCGCAAGAATCGTTCCAAGGTTTCCTCCGGTTGCGTGGGCGTGGACCTGAACAGGAACTTCGACACGGATTTTGAAGGTACCTTAACACATTCCTCCGGCCCTTTGCTTCCTTAATCCACCTATTAAAAAGAGGGTCCTTTTCTTGGGCAGGAGTCCAGACGTCCTCTTCCAACCCGTGTTCTCAGCTTTACAAAGGAGCCCGAGCATTTTCTGAAAAAGAAAGCCAAATTCTGAGAAACTACACGACGGCCCTTAAAGAGGACCTAAGGGCCTTCGTGACCATTCACTCCTACAGTCAGCTGTGGTTACTGCCCTACGGCTACAAAACCGCAAAACCGAAAGATTATCAAGATCTGGTAAGGTCCCCTTCGGTAGACGATACCCACTTTACTTTCTCGAGAAGGCCCTAACCCTCCGGCCCCTTCCACATTTTTTCAGCTATCCGTCGCAAAACTATCCACGGAGTCCTTGCGGTTCGTCCACGGTACTCGCTACAGTTCGGGTTCCATCTCCGACATCCTCTGTAAGTACCGCACGATATTTCGTACCGACCTTTTGCAATTCAGGTTTTTCTAACAACCGCGTCTTTTTCAAGATTCCACGAGCGGCAGTTCCACGGATTGGGCGTACGACACCCTGGGCGTGAAATACTCTTACGCCCTCGAACTTAGGGACACGGGACGCTACGGATTCTTGTTGCCGAGAGGACAGATCGTGCCCACCGGAGAAGAACTCTTCGAAGGACTCGCCACGATGGCCACGGAGATAGCGAAGAGAGAAAAACGAGGGAACGCTAGCCGCGATCCTGAATCCACGACGACGCAGATGCCCTAATACCGGAGAACCCCCGCTTAAGAAGTTGACGAGTAGCAATTCACGTATCGATCTTGCGCGAAACACGTGACATTTATTCCAACTGCACAAACAGAATATAAAAGTAAAAATTGTGATTCTTAAGACGTAGTAAAAGTGCCCTTACTTTTCAGAAACCTGTCGCTCTAAACATTGTCCGCGGGTTTTTGTTCGTACACAATTACTCGAACGGCGTAAGCGACATTCGATACTTTTTAGAGAAAATGTCCGTAGATGAAACGCCGTCCCCAAACTTCGAGAGTCTACTCCGAGAGTTGGCGGCAATAAAAAAACCACGCGTTTACCCTTCAAAGCAGTTGCGAGGAATCTTTTCTCAGTCGTGAGATAGCGGCCCTTAGCTTTTTCCTTGAATCCGCATCGTCGATGCCCAAATCAATCAGGTCCTTTTCGGTGAGAAGCGAAAACGCCACGGTGTCGATCTCCTCGTCGCGAAACAACGGATGATATTTTACCAGCGATAAACTCTCCAGAATGTCGCGCAGGTCGGCTACGAAACAGAAAAGCGAGACCGTTAAAAACATGGTTCAAATTTGCACTCCGCCAGGTCCTCGGGTTTTACGAGTCTCGTAGAGTCCCATTTTTTAAAAGGACCCTATGAGGGCTAGCTTAGAGTCCCCATTTACCAAAAAGTCCCTACGAGGACTTGATCGGAGTCCAATTTTTTTTAAAATGACCCTACGAGGACTATATCATAGTCCCAGTTTATGAAAAGGAGCCGCATCAACTATGCGACAATTCCGAATGCTCACCCGTAGTATCGAACGCTTCGGACGAAGAAGTCTCGTTGTCACACTCCGCGATATCGTCTTCACGACTCGAAGGCATTGCGTACGGCATCGCCGACGAAAGTCGCTCGGGAAGGGTGATGACGGCAGGACTCGAGCGTTGCCTCGCGCCGGCGTCGTAAGGCGATAACAGAGGCAAGACGATGGGCTTCGGCGATCGACTCGGTCGAGTCAGGCGACAAGGACTGGCGGTGTTCTGTATGCGGGAAAAGCGGACGTTAACGACGAGTGAAATTCGGTTCCGTGACCACATCCGTCGTATTTGCATATCCGCAAAATCTCCGAAACAAATACTTGCCATACGAAACAAACGTTTGTCGGCAGATATGATCGAGTCGAGCCTCGGATCGGACTTTGGTACGCTTCCGGATTCGTCCGATGTCGAGGAGCGATCCCTAGTTTTCGGAATCCTGACCTTAAGCTGCTGTAAATATCCGCCAAGTTGATTCCACCATTTCTGCGTGAAGAACGTTGGTTCCGTCAAGTACGATAGGAACGAAAAATACGACAACGACAAAAATACATACCCGTTTCGCATCGGAATCCGTTAACGAAAGACTGGACACGGACAATGTCTGCGAAACATGCGTGTACAGCGGCGCCAAGCATCGGAGCAATTCCGCGTCGACACCGTCTGGAAAACGAAATAAGTTTCATCGGCAACGTGCCGTCGAACGGAACGACATCCGACTTGTACTCAGTTATATTTACCGACTAACATGCCGATTTCGAACGCGCAGTATCCGTGTCGGTCCCTGATGGAAGCGTCGGCGCCGTTCCGCAAGAGAAGCATCGCCGCGTCTTTGCGCCTGTGGAAGAAAAAACCGTGCGGCGCTTTCAAATAACATGTGCGGGAACCACGTTGCGGACGAGCGTTTCTCGGAAGGTCCCATACCCGTGGAACACCGCCTGCATCAGGGGAGTCCAACCGCCATCCGCTTCATGGACGTCCACCGGAGCGCCGCAGTTCAGGAGAAGCTCGATCGCTTCGAGGTCTCCGAGCGCCGCCGCCAGCGTCAGAGGAGTCGCGCCGTCCGACTTGCGGCTCCTGTTTGCCAGGTGCGGATGTTGCTCCAAGATGCGGCGAAGGGAAGCGGAGTTACCTGCGGAAACCCCGGATCAAAACTACGGATAACGAGTCCTCGCTTTCAAAGTCCACGACGAGGGATTCTTACCGTTCACGACCGCTTCGAAGATGTCGGCCTCCGCTTGCTCGTAAGAATCTGCAAAGACGGGAGTCTTTAAGTTTTAAGTTTATGCCCATCAATGGCAACCTTTCGTGCTCGACCACAACCCCTCACCCGAGTTTCCGCTCGACGTGTTGTCGCCGAGGCAACATCGGACCTGTTTCTTGCCTCTGGCGACTGCGATGTCGAGTGCGGTCTTTCCGCAAACGTTCGCGGCCTTCGCGTCTGCACCGCTTTCCAGCAGAAGCTGAGCCGTACCTTTGTGGCCGTTCGAGGCGGCGAACATCAAAGCGTTTAAACCTAGCGAAGAATACATTTTAAATGAAGATCGGATCATCCGACATAACGAAGAGCAAAAGCGAATCCACACTCACCCGCAGATTTTGTAGTTCGGTTGACGTCGCATCCAACGTCGACGAGATATTTGACGATGGAGTTCAAACCGAACTGAGCCGCAACCATCAGCGGCGTTAACTCCGGCGACGAAGGAGAAGATGGCGAGGCTCCGTTATCGACCAGCATTTTAATGCACGATAAAACGCCGCTCCTGACGGCGCACAGCAATGCGGTCGTACCTACGGAGCCGGAACGGAAAACTTAACAGTAGAAGCCGATTAAGAAGTTTTTGCGCAAACCCAAAAAAGGTACGCGAATTAGGCGAACCACTTCTAACAAACTTTCCCACTTAATAAGTTCGGTACCTTGAAGGGTTCTTACGCGTAATTATGATCCTCACCCAATTTGTCCGCCGCGTTCACAGATGCTCCGTAACCGAGTAGCATATCCACGATAGAAGCGTTTCCCTGACGAGCTGCTTGCATGAGCGGCGTCCAACCGCATCTGTTGACTTTATCCACTGTAGCGCCGTTCAGCAAAAGGAACGCAACCACGTCTTTTCGAGCGCTGGCTGCGGCAACTTGTAACGGCGTGTTTCCATCATCGTCGGTGCAATTCACATCGACGGGCTCTGGAAAGAGGACATTTTTTTCGAGGAATGAAAGTACAAACGAACTGCATTATCCAGACTGCGCTTTTCCACTATTATTTCGAGGCAAATGCCGGGATAGTTCCTCTAAAAATCGGTAGCAACCGTACTCCTTCCTCTCCATTTTCTTATATTTACTATCCTCATTATACAACCTAATATCTCCGGCAATGTTTGGGCCCTATATGACTTTAGCAATCAATGGGCCTCTAAACTGCACCATAACCAAAAAAACGCATTGAAATTTCCGGCTACATTTCGCGGACATTCCATCCTGTAGGTAAGCTGGATGGCAATTAGGGACCATATCCATTTAGGGACCTTACCGTCATCTACTGCTCTTCGGCTATCCGATACCTCACTATTGCAATCCAGACCGGATATTGGTGGTTAGCTGACTCCTCGGTCTTTTGCATTACCCAGTGCCGTAACTCGGGGTAGCAAACGTAAGCAATGCTTAGGGACCTCGGTCTTTAAGGGGCCTCCCAGAAGGCCCGTATTGTGTTTCAGGTCCATATCTTTATTATTTTGAAGCATGTTTTCGGTATAGGGTGCAAGTTGAGCAGCGGTGGTGTCGGGATCGCTAAAAAAAGTATTTCCTAAGGCCACAAATATGATACTTACGCCACTGCTAATGACCCTGTCCTTCAGCATTGGGTTGGTGACTACAGTTATGGACAGCCCCCATAGGCCCAACTTTTTCGAACTACTGTCAGACTTTCAATCAATTTAAATCAGTGATTTTGAAATTGTCACCGAGGATTAAACTGCTATTTTAAACATTTATTAAACGAGAGTTAAACTTAATCGACGATTAATGAAAATAAAACTTTCCAAACCTGAACATTTCAAAATACTTCGAACGTGATCCAAACGCCCATTTTCACAAGCTCGCATCAACTCATTGATTCGATCCATTCGCGAAATTAACGCTTTAGTATCTACATTTAACTAATACATGAATGAAATAAACTAAAATATTTTTTTAAAAAACTATGAAAATATAACGACAAAACAAGGAACACTCCATTCGAACATTCGAACGTCAAAATGGAATCCGATAGGCGTAGCTACGTTCCTAGTGCTAAAATTTCCAGGAAAACATAAGCGCATTGTTAAGCGTCCATAGGCGCCAAAGAGCAAGGAATGAATGATCGATTAGTTGTTCCTGGATTTATAACACTAGGAATGTAGCTGCGCCTATATACCAGAACGCGCGTTGGGAGGGAAACTCATAAAATACAGTCCGTTTTTAAAATTTGGAATGCCTGCTGAACCTGAAGCATGATTTGGGTAAAAACTAGAATATGCGCCCTAGCTAAATATGTTTCCAATGTCGTTCGATGTAGGGTTTGATTTTGAAAGTTGCAGAGCCCTTGAAAACATGGTCAAATTGTTTTGCACCATCAAATTGGGCAACCCATGGTTCCTATATGTTCCCTTTATCACAATTTTCAATTTTGTCCCCGTTAAGAAAATTTGGGGGAACAACCTTTTTAGTCATGTTGTATAAACATGTGTTCAAACATGTTAAATACGTGTTCATGTATGGCTTTTAATGGCAAAAGTGAGTTCACACACGGTCATAGCGTTCAAAAAATCGTTTTTATATATATTTCAGAACTTTCAATCGTTAACAACATTAAATATTTGAAACTCTTTCGTTTGTCTTAACGTGAGCATGGATTCCGTACGGCATTAAGTTTTAGATACTTTGCGTTAAAATGTACAAAAAAGACGTTAATAAAAAAGACAACCGGTAGCCGTTAGCGAGAGACGGAGGGTTAAGTCGGGATTAGGAAAGGAGCGAAAAAGAAGAAGAAGAAAACCAGCGTTAAGTTCGACAAATGTACGAAAGGGCGGAAGAAGTCGTTATCACTGAACGCGAGATCGCGCATGCATGAAACCGTACGTCACGCGGCGTAACAAACTTACATCTTCAAGCTGAAGACCATCATGAGGAATTGTTCGTAGCCGATTTGAATTACGCCGTCTTGGTCCGTATCGTGCTGGCGAAAGGCGGCGGTCAGCGTCTGAAAAATTTAAATACAAACAAAATTACTAAAAATACTAATATAAATTTGAGAATTATGAAAAGAATAGAAAATGTTGGAAACACTCGCCTGTATGACGATACAGCACTGTATGAAGTTATCGAACGTTATCATTCCGCCTCCAGTTTTACCAAACTTTAGGACGACCATATCGTAAAACGGATCCGAAAGTCTGTATCCTAAATACAAAAAAGTGAGAGTCAACGAAACACGTTTCTGAATAAATTCGTACGAGAAAAAGCGAAATCGTTACCGAAATTCGTCAATGCCGTTTTCAGTTCGTTCTTGTCGATGTTTCCCGAATTGTCCCTGTCGAAACTCCGGAAACATCCCTGCCAATCCGAGACGTATTTCCAAAGGGCTCCGAACTCTTCGAAATTTATGGTTCCAGATCCCTTCTTGTCGAACATCCCAATCATCAGACGCACGGTTTCAGGATTAAACGGCGTCCAGGTCCCTGAACATCGATGTTTTATAAAACGATGCAAATTTAACGGTCGATTAAGTATGTCGAATATATCGGATATTTACCATTCGAGAGGGCGTCCTGAAGTTCTTTTCCTGAGATTGCACCACTGCGATCACGATCAACTCTGAAAGTGATCATAAACGTATGAATTAAATATAAACAGGGACAGACTATGCTAATTTGGGTCGAGTTTTTTGGCAGATGGGACTTTGGGCAGAGAGCGGTTTGGGCGAACTATCGCACATATGGCCCTAATATCATTTTCCACCCGGAAAAGGTCTCGAAAAATGCCCTTTTCCAAATTTAGCCCACATGATTCTGCAACTTTGGGACACAATTGGATATGGGAATATCCCTGCACCTGTTAACCAGACAGTTAAAATGCAGTCACATCTGAAAGAGGAAGGTTGAATCTATATTACCCACTCAGTTTTGCATCCTAATAATGGAAGAATTTGTTTAAATTGCCAAAAAACTGCCCCAAAATATCCACAATTTATGAAATAGTAGACTACATTGCAGTCATGGTTCAACCATTGCAATTACAGCTACTATAGTGTTGTTTTTCTAACAAAATCCTGTAGTTGAATGTAGTAACTACAGTTTAGAAGCTATTAAAATGAGATAGAGAAAACATTTTTGATTATTTTATAAACTTTTATGGTTCTCTACCTTTGGAAAATGCCCCATAGGAACTCTCTGCTCGGAGTGGCTGGATTGGCGCCGTAAGGATTGTAATTTCCGTAAGACATCTTCGGAAACAGCACTGAAAACGAACGTGAAAATGTGTTATCTAAACGTGTTTGATAAAGATTTATGAAATACACGATTGCACAAACAAATAAAACCGAGTACACACCCCAAAATGCCAAAACCTGCTGAGAACGAGTCACATCTGATGTGCAATGCAGACTAATCCGGTGTAAGCCGACAGCCGATGACATTCAATCCCCTACATTATAATATGCACGTTTTTATTAGTTTATAACGACATTAATTTCGCTTAAAGTAATTTTAGCTATTAATTAAATGTTCACCAATTTATATTTAGGTCATGTAATTTTTGTATAAGCTTTAGAATAAATTTGAGTTCTTGTCAGCTGTCGGCTTACCATTGAACTCATAAAGGTGATTATACAGACTAAGCCGGTAACCGACCCAACATAAGCCGAATGCTGATATGCAATAAAGAAACTTTTAGAAATTCATTAACAAATTTGAGATAGTATGAAGTTTTCCTTTATTAATTCATTTAATAACATAATCTATAGCCTGATAAATTAGTTTTGACGTTAAAAATCAGCTTACGTCGTGTCGGCTGTCAGCTTAACGACAAACGTGTCTTTTTTAATTCCCCCCGTGGTACTATTGGAATTGATAGCATATCGATATAAAAATAAATGTTAAAATACTAATTTTAATAAGTAAAAATATTTAATTTATTTATAAATTGCTTAATTTATATTTTTAATAATTATATTAAATATCAGAGAATTCAGTGCCTACGTGGGGATTTTAAAAACGTATTTACATAGAACGCTATTGAAGAACATCGACCTTTGACAGGTTGTTTTTCCCTGTTTAGTAGCTTATATTTGTGATTTTTTTTATAATATTGATCTACAAATAAATGCACGATGACCCGTCTTACCGAATTCGTGACACCATTCGTCTTTATCGGTCCAATTTGGCTGTATTTGGTCCTAGGTTTCGGTCCTTCAATTCCCACGGTTTGGTATAACATCCTACTTTCTGTAAGTATTTTATCAATTTTACATTAAATTTACTATAAACTTTAGTTTCTAAACATCAAACAATAGTTTTTCTCACCGATGGCATTGTTTTTTTCCAGCTTCCAATGTATCTTCTCATCACATTCGGGGTATGTATGAGACCTAATGCAAAGTACAGGATGTCACAAAAACATTCCGAAGTTTAAAAATTCATTATTTAGTAATTTATTCTGTAATTGTGTCCCAGAAGTGAATTTAAACATTGTAAGAGGTCTTAACGTGTCACTGTCAAACGTTCGAACCTGACACTTAACGTTGTGTCAATGTCACTGTCCAGTTTTCACTTTTGGGACACCCTGTAGTCTAAACATGAGTTTTACACGTTTTTCAGTGTTATTCCTTAGCCACCGTGGGATTCAACGTGTACAGCGTTGGAAGCGATGACGAAGCTGCAGAATCTTTAAAACAGGTGAGAAAAACGGGCCGTTAAACACGTTCAGACATGCGGCGTGTTTGTGGTTGCAAAATCGTCAACTTCATCGCAAATTATACAATTTTAAATAAACTTTCGAAATAAGTTTGAAGATTTTTAGTCAATAATTGCATTTGTCAAATACAAAGTATTTTCACCACAAATGTAGCGCCGAGATTTCCGAAGTCCACGTTGGCGTAAATTACGACTAAAATCGCTTTTTTGTTTTTCAGGATATTTCCGATGCCAAGCTGGATTTACGGAAAAAAGGCTTTCGTTTCGAATAACGTTTTTTTTTAAAAAGCTGTTAAACTGAAAGTGTAAATAAAAGTGTGAAATACAATAAATTGTTTTCTCTTTTATCACATTAAACGTGGTATAAATGACTGGTGCGAATATCATTGAATACGAAACACGAACGCAACGTGTTTCAAACTTAAAAATTACTTCTTCGGATTTTATCCACTCGCCTCACAACTTCTTCACAGACGCGCTTAATCGAGACACGTTTGGACTTTAAATGTTTCGTTTGTCCGAACTTTTTGGACTTTGGTTTAATCGAGACTTAAGTTAGTCGAAACTTAATAAAGGGGAAATATTTTCTTGGCCTAAACTTTCATTTAAACTTTCGCTTAATTGGAGATTTAGTTTAGTCGAAACATTTATTTGGCAGAAATGCTCGTCAAGTCGAGACATATTTGACGGAAACCCCGCTTTAGTCTAAACATTCACTTATTCGAGACATCGAATCGGCCGAAACGTTTATAGAGTCTCGACTTTCGTTAACGACTTGACGAAGGGTGGATTTTTGCAAAAGACATCGAAAGGTCCAATTGGCAAAATAACAAAGTTCGGACTTACATAATTTTGCGACTTAAACCCACGTTAAAGTTTAAACGTGGAATTTTGTATAAAAAGCTGCCCTCGATCGGAAATCTCTCGTCCTGCGGTTTGGCGGTTGCGCGACGTTAATTTGGCCGGTAAACATAAACGATAAAACACGCTTTCGTTAGGTCGAACTCGACGATCGCCATCATTTGCGAAGGATTTAGCGTTTTGTCTTAACGAGACTTTAACGCTAGAATTTGGGGCGTGATTAGATGAGCCGCATTTTGAAATACGTATCGGCTGTTAACGTCTTTTAAGGAGGGGATTTTAGTTAACGGCTCATTTTCTTTTGGTGTCGTAATGAACCCTCTTCGTTATCCTTCCGCAGAATAATCCTCCGATAAATATGCTACCGATTATGGCTAACGCAACCACGATGAAGTAGTTGCGCGACGGAGAAACGACCACTTGATCCACGATGCCGAGCACGTTTTCCAGTGGCGCGGCCTAGGAAAGATAGCAGAGCATTAAGGAAGGTACGTCAAGAAGTGTTTTCAGGCAAGGGCCTCCATAACGAGCCGTTAAAGTTGGCGTTCTCACCTTGATGGCGTTGTTGTACATTTCCATGCGCTTATGAAGCATCGTTTGACATTCCTCTTGCATCAAATGCTCAGATTTGGACTTGATCATATCCAAAAGGCACTTCATTTCTACGGAAAAAACAATACGTTAAACTAAAGTTAACGCCAATATCATTTCACTAAACAAATCTACGTTCAAATGCTATCGTTAACTATTGACACGCTCCGTTAACACGGTTCCACTAATCAAAACATTGCCTAAATGTTACGGTTAACATAATTTCGTTCCTTCAAATGGTACCGTTAACGGCATCGCTCGATACAAAACAAATCATTTGGGTAAACTAAAGTTTTAACATTTTCCGAGCATGCGTTAAGTTTGTTGCGCCAACTCTTACGTTTTCCTTCTCCGGGCGGGATGTCGTTGCAAAAGCGATGGATGTCCGAAACGCACGCTTTGAAGAGCAGAGGATCCGCGTGGACGTCGGCCGAACCTTCTTGTATCAGTTTGGCAACTTGCTACAAAAATATATCGAAAGACGGTTTCGTTAGCAGCCTGCGCAACGGGCCCTTCGTCAAATCCGACGACAACTCACCCGATGACATTGCAATTTTTTGATTTTGCTTTTCTGAAAGTTGAGCTTCAGACATTCTTCCACGAGACCGTTACCTTCCGCATTCAACAATTCGCCGTCCGAACAAAGACTCGTTATCTGCGTAAGGAAAACAAAGTCGAACGACCGTCATCTCGGATTCAACCTGCGAGTACGATAGTGCCAAAAGGGCCTTTCCCGTAACTGCGTACCTCTTCCTTGCAGGCCTCCGCCAGAATGGGATCCTGCCTGTAGTCCATCTGCGACTCCTGTATGATCCTGCTTATTTCGTCCTCGCACGACTTCCTCAGTCGATGGACCTGAAACTGTTCCTTGAGACACTCGATGACCTTTCCCTCGTAGCCGTGGTCCTTGGTGGTCTGGCTGTGGGCGCGGATCACGGCCCCGCAAAACTTGTTGATCTCGGACGTGCAGCTTTTGCGCAGACGAGGATTCAGTCGATAGTCGATGTTCTGTTGCGCCATGCGCTTCAACACCAACGAACGGCACTTGGGGTCGAAGTTCATGTCGTCCTTCTTGTCCTGAAACGATAACTTTTTAGAAGGGACCCGGGGAGTTACTACGACCTTCTCGTCCGACACGTACTTTTAAGCAATGCAAGGATCCGACCGGATTTCCGTCGCAGAACCTCTTGATCATGCTTTTGCAAGTGCTGGTCAACGCAAAATCGACGCTGTTGTCCAACATTTCTTCGTGCTGACGGTTGAATATCTTCTGATAGCACTTGTCGGACAAAAGCTTTTGCTTGGACTTTAGACATTCCAACACCTAACGATAGATTAAAACGTTTAGGACACCCGCGGATAAGTTTGGGTTTAATGGGCCTGAGGACCGAAAGGAACGGTAGAAGACGTACTTGTGCGTTGCCGGATGAAACTCCTTTGCAAAGCCTGTCTCTGTCCGCGCTACAAGCTTCTTTCAGTTTAGGAGATAATTCGATGTCTTCGTTCTGAAACGGAACAATTGCACTTAAGTCGTCTCGTCAAAGTTATTTCCTGTTTAATTTGGAAAAGTTCGCTACGTTGTTGTAAAATTTCACTTCGCTAACTACGGTTTAATAAAATTTCTAGGTGTCCGAGTTAAAATTATCAAAAGCTACTTTTGGATAAATTTGGATACATTTCACAACGCTAGCTAAATTTTAATAAAAATTACTTCGCGATTACGTAAAAAATAACTTATAAAATAAATCAAGACCTTGTTTAAAAAAACTACGTCACGACTTTGTAAAATCTAAGTTACAACTACATAAAATTGCCTAAACTGCACCACACAAAATACGTTTTCATAAAATTTGATTTTGTAACACTTAGAGATTGTTATAATAAAATCTAACTTATCAAAGCTACGTCTAAACAAATTTAATCAAATTTCACTACGTTAACTACGCAATAATAAAACGATTTCAGGACTACGTAAAAACAAAATTATTAAAAACTAAATATTCAAAGTTACGTCAAAAATTAATTTGCCTAAATTTCACTATGCTAACAGAATTTCAATAAACATTTTTCACTATTTCGTAACAAACTAACTTATCAAACTTACATTGAGATAAACCTAACCAAATTTCCCTACGCTAACTTCGCTATAATAAAAAGTCTCGCGATTATGTAAAAACTTTATTTTATCAAAGTTCCGACTGGACCACTTATCTTAATGTGCATATCGCATCGATGTTTCGAGACTAATAATTACCCTTTGCAACAGTTCCACTCTTAGTTGTTGCCGACATTCCTTCGAAACCCTAGGTTTGTGTTCGTCGAGAGTGTCGTTGCGCACCGTTTCGCTGAGACACGACACTACGTCGGACTTCGTGCGCACGTTTTTACAAAACTCGACGACGTCTTTTTTGCAAGCTTCCTTAAACTTGAAACTAAACCGAAAATCTTTTAACGATATCTGCGAAAGCAAAAAAAAACTCTTATCAGGAAAACCGCAATCGTGTTCGCGACGAAAGCGCTCGATCCGAACTGAGAGTACGAACCAGTTGAAAATGCTGCAGCGCCGCGTGACATTTCTCGTGGTTGTGCATGTTGTAGTCGTTCTTATGTTGAAGCAAACACTGCATGAGATCACCTTGATCCACATCGTCCGCGATGATATCCTGAAAAAATCAACCGGTTAGCGAACGATAGCAACAGCCCTCGCATATATATTTTTTTAAATAAAAGACTAACCTCGCAAAACTGTTTAAACAGCGGTTCGCACGCTTTGTAGACGCGTACGTTGAGTTCGATATGTTCGGCTTCTTCTTCGGTGTAATTTCCGATGGCTTCTTGGCAGGCGAGACCGAGATGTTCGAGATTATCTTGAAGACACACGATCTCCTAAGACGCGAAAAACGATTACGGTTTAAGTTTTGAGCCCGGAATCGGTTCGTTAAAAGATGGAAACGGGTGATTTACTCGCCTCTCCTTTGTTCACTTTCTCCAAGCAAATGTCGGCGAGATCTTGGATGCAGGCCAATTCGATCTCGGGATGCAGGTCCACGTTGTTGGCTCTTTGCCGCATCACGCGCTTCACTTCCTGAATGCAGCCGATGGAGAGCTGAATTATGGAAATACAAATGACGAGAGGGATAAAACTTCCGCGAGCGTCGAGAATTTGTTTAAACGATTACAAACACCGGAATCTCGAGACTCGAACCAAAAATAACGTACACATTTTTACGAGAATAACTTTCGACGGTTATCGGTCTAAAATCCATTACGGAAAATGTGGTAATGCGGAAATGAAAGTACGATAAAGACCTCGAAGATTGAACCACAAGTCCACGAATGTCGAAAACAAACCTTTTGTTGGTCCTTCGGAAGATCCGCGTGTCTAAACAGGCAAGGCAGAAGGGGTCCTCTCTTGGGTTTCATCTGCTGCGGATCGTCGGCCCAGTTATCGCCAGCGTTGCAAAACGTCTTCGCATCCGCGTTGCAATTGTGGTAAAGTTTGGGGTCCAACCTAACAATTTTTGAACACAAAATAAAAAGTAGGAATTATGCAAAAGTTGGCAGAGATTCATGAAAAATCAGTGGAGATTATGCAAAAATTAGCATGAGATTTTGCGGACACGAACCTGTAATCTCTGGCGATGAAATATTGAATCTGTAGAAGTTTTTCTTCGCAATCGTCGGTCATGTGATCCGATCCGACTTTATCCATGAGGCACGATAGAACGCGTCCCTCGCCCGCCTTGAAGTCTTTACACGCCACGTCCACCACGGATTGACAAGCCTCCGTTAGAACCGGATCCACTCTCCAGTCCTCGCCAACGTCCGCATCGCGTACGAGATTTTCGAGCTGAAAAATAACGTAAGAGGTCTCAGAAACGATTCGTCGAAAGTTCCAAAGCGACTCGGATCAAAGGGTCCTCACTTCTCTTTTGCAAGGTTCCGAGATGCGTTTTTTCTTTCTCGTGCTCGGCCTGGCATGGTCCATTAAACAGTGGATCGTGCGTCCGTTTCCCTCTAATCTCTCGTTACAGAACTTGGTGATATCGTCTTGACAAACGTTGACGGCAACCGGACTCAACTGAAAATCTTCCATCAGACTTCGACGATGGTCCAACATCTCCGCTTGACAAGCGCCTTCGATGGGATAACCTACGACGACAAAGGACCGAAAGGACTCAACGATGTGCCTTTAAAGGAACTAAAACATCTCAAATATGGCCCTTAAGACCTAAAAACACGTAGAATAGGCCCGCTTACCTTTATGCAAATTAGTTTCCAGGCACAAGAGTATCTGCGCCAATCTTATGTCCCTGTTTTTGGAGGTTTCTTCTCTACATCTATAAGCACGAATGTCTTCGCGGCACGACTTCGCCAAACCTTTGCTCACTTTGTAATCCAATCCAATCAACGCTTGACGCTGCGTTAACTTGGCCCGACACTGTTAACGAGACGATTATTATTACGAGATCGTTAAAGTACTACGTGACGACCGAGAATCCAAAAACGGATGAACTTACGTCTTGACTCATGTCCTTGTGAGTCTTGTGATTCATGAGACACCTGTACACTTTTCCGTCTCCGGCTTGGACCTTTTCGCAAAACCTGTCTCGGTCTTCTCGGCAGGCGAAAAACAAGGGCCTGTCCAGGTGAAAATCTTCGGATTGGATCTCGGCGATTCTCAAGATTTCCTTTTGACAAGTCGATGACAATTCTTTGGGATTCTTCGACAGACATTCGATGGTCGCGCCTTGACTGTGCGGCGATTTCTAAATGGGACAAATTAAATCTTTTAGGGCCTCGTCGAGAAGGGAAAAACTCGCTAAAAGGGGAATAATTGCTGAACGGAATCGTAACGGGCTGTTAAGCATATGAAGACCGAACCCTACGCAATATCTAGCGTCGACGGTCTTGATAAATCGTACTTAATCTTGGCACCGTAACTACCGAAAGCGCCCTCGGTAAAGTTAACGCTCGCTCGATACTTTCAAATATATCTTACGTCTTGGACGTCCAGTCGTCCGCATTTGAACTTGTCGATGTCGCTGCTGCAAGCGTCCGTGAATTTGTAGATGAGCCTGTAATCGGAGAAGATGATGCTTCCCATTTTCGTGAGGAATTGTTTGCATTGCGGGTTTGTGATGTTCTCCTGAGCACTCATCAAACAAGACAAGAGATGGCCGGGCATATCTCCCAACGGCTTGCATTCGGGAAACTTTAAAATCAAAAGAAAAAATAGTTGTGACGATCGTCATCTTAATGATAAAGTAATTAACGGCTCGTCGAACGATGCGTACTTTGTCGATGTCGGCGCTGCAAACTTGTCTGGCGGCTTCGTTGAAGCGGTTGTCGTTCGTGAGATCCCTTTTGTAAGCCCAGATAAGCTAAAGAGAAAACACGTAATGAGAATTCGTGCCGATCGAGGATCGTCGTCGACGTAACGTTTCGTCGCAACTTACGTGATTGCATTCGGGAGAGAGTTCGGATTCTTCGGACCTCTGAAACGAAAGAAAAATAAACACGGATCAGACGAAACGGGGAAACAAATCATCGTTATTATTTTAACGCTGCCAATGTTTTAACAAACGACATGAAATTAATGTTCTGATGTTCGTGTGGTTAGGACGCGTAGGTTCAGTTTGTAACTTTAGGATTATGCTTCAGTTTTTTGGTTAATTAGGACGAAGTTTCAGTTTACATATGGTTAGCACGAAGGTTTGGTGACTGGTTTGTGAAAATTGGTTCGGTTTGTATATTTAGGAAAAGGACAGGATGAAGGTTCGGTTTATGTGGTTAGGATGAAGGTATGGTTTGCGTAGTTAGGTTAAAGCTG
>JAQGBW010002591.1:0-19203 GCA_034698625.1 Julus scanicus
AAGTACTTTTAACGCGTTTACATGGCTGACTCAATTGAAGCAAAGTACTTTTAAGTGCTCATGTAAACGCAGTAATAGTAGAATACACAATAGATGACTATACAACTTAATCAAAATTAAGTTTATTACAATATCCTTGCAGCGTATCAAAAACAGACTGACGTGAAGTGCAAGTATCATTTCGGTAGTATAAGGTCACCCTGTACGCACGATTAAGAAAGTAAAGGTATAAAAATATGGAAATTTTACTCCAAGGTTTTTGACACACAGGTGCATAATTACTGCTCAGGTAAAATCATCGATCTTTTGTCTTCTTAGAAAATTTTAAAAAAGAGAGGAAAAAAAAGAATAAAGAGCATTATCTTCTCTGAATCCCTTCAAGGCTATCCTGCCCTATAGAAAATTATTGGCCGTCATACCAACACAACATTTACCATGAATCAATATAACTCAACATGATACCTCTTCTTCATACCAACTAAGTAGCACACGACTTTGGCGATGGCTAAATACATATACGTGTATTGTTATTTAATTTGTCTGGTAGTTAATGAAATTCATTATGGTAGAAGTCAAAATGTTGACAAGCAATTTTTCTACGTTGGGATGAGAATTATGCAGCCAACAGAGGGCAAGGTTTGGCCAGAACCTCAGCAACAAAGCAACAATGGAAATTTTTACATAATAAGCCCATCCAACTTTCGATTTGAGAAAAAGGGTTACTCGTGTGCCATCATTGATTCAGCAATTGCTCGGTATCGTACTCTAATACTCCGACCTAAAGATCAACAATTTGCAGGGGCAAGAAGGGCAGACAGTGTTCCTCAACATGAATATCAATCAAATACTGGAAATTTGAATTCTGTGCTAATTAATCTTCAAGGAAAATGTGAAGAATGGCCTTATCTTGGAATGGATGAAACCTGTAAGTTCACTAGATTATTTATAAAATTTATTGTAAGAATACTGGAAATATAAACGATTTAAATGTAATGTATTTCTGGGGACTATTTCCATACATGAAACAATTTTTTACGATATGATAGATTTTAAAATTGAAATTTCTTTTTAAAGATTGTGTTTCAGGGATCTCATCAAGTGCAACACATTTTAATGATAAAATAAGTTCATTTTTTCATTAATTAAACGTTTATTTTGTATTTTAAGATGAACACAGCATTAATGGAACTGGGGCATCAATTTCAGCTAGGACTGTCTGGGGAATCCTGAGAGGACTGGAAACTTTTTCCCAACTTATTTATAAGGACTATAATGGAAATGTAAAGTAATCAAGTTCAAAAATTCATTATAATGAAAATGTTTGTTTCATTATGAGCTCATATCAAATTTAAAATTCAGTTTATAGTACAACATTCAGAAATTGTGGATTTTCCAAGATTTGCTCATCGAGGGGTTTTACTGGATACAGGGCGACATTACCTACCTAAACACCTATTGTTGGAAAATTTGGTAAGTTTGCCAGTTATCAAATTTTACATTTGAATTTACATTCACAATATATAGTTTTTCAAATAGACTTGCAAAACATGCAATTTTTGTTAAAGTTTTTGTGTACAAACGTGATTATGACTGAAATCGACCTTGAACAGCAGTAATAAAAGATAAATGACATCAGAGACTGCCTAAAGCATTTTAGTACAACATTTTTTCGTACTTGTTTACTTAAATAGTACGGTGCAATACATGTTACATTGCCATACACAATGTAAAATCGTGATTAATATACAAATTAATCAATTTAAGGACGCCATGGCTTTCAACAAATTCAACGTATTTCATTGGCACATTGTGGACGATCAATCTTTTCCATATAAAAGTAATCAATTTCCAATTCTGAGTGAAAAAGTGAGTTTAAATTAATATACTTTGCACAACATGTTGACAAGGATTTTTCCAATCGAAATTTGTGTGGTATTTTACAGGGAGCCTACAACTCAAAAACACACATTTATACACAATCCGATGTTGTTCAGATTGTTGAATATGCGAGACAACGAGGAATACGAGTAATAGCAGAATTCGGTACTCCAGGTACTGAAAAACAATCATTTACTAAAAAAATTCATTTTTAAACTAGAATCAGTTCTACAAATCTGAAACTATACATTCATGAACTTTTTCATTATTTCCATGTAAAATAAAACGTTTATGAAGCACACACATTTTCGTGGGGTTATGGAATGCCCGAAATAATGACCCAATGCTACAAGAACGGACAAGTTATTCCAAATTGGTATGGACCCTTTAACCCGCTGATGAAATCCACGTATCAATTCCTTGAAACTTTCTTCAAAGAAGTAACCACCTTATTCCCAGATCAATATATCCATCTGGGAGGGGATGAAGTCACATATAACTGTTGGTAAGTGTGTAACATTCATTGTTACGAATTTGCTATAATAGAAGGGTTAAATTCAGCATAAATTCCAATATTATTTACTGTATGCCCAAGGATAGACAAGAATTCATTGAATTATATGTAACAAATAATTTTGTTTGAATCCATCCTAGGAAAAGCAATCCTGACATCCAGTCTTTCATGAAAAACGTTGGATTTAATACCGATTATCGTAAGCTTCTGAACTATTATTTCACTGGTCTGTTTCATGTTCTCAACGTGGTGGACAGAAACTTACAATTCCTCCTTTGGCAAGAAATATTTGATGAAGGTATTGAAATTCCATTCACGTCTATTATACAAATATGGAAGGAGAATGGATTTCAGAAACTCACAGATGTGACAGCCAAAGGATACAGGGCCATATTTTCATCGAGTTGGTATCTGAACAGAGTGAATTCAAACAGCGATTGGAAAAAGTTTTACAAAGTGGAACCTTTGAGATTCTCAGGTAACGAAGAACAGAAAAAGCTCGTTATTGGAGGAGAAGCTTGTTTGTGGGGCGAGCAAGTGGATGGGAGCAACTTGATGTCAAGGCTGTGGCCAAGGGCCTCAGCAGTCGCCGAACGTCTCTGGAGCAGACCGGAAGTGAATGATCCAGATCTAGCAGCGCCAAGGTTGGAGGAGCAAAGGTGCCGCATGGTGAAACGTGGTATCAGTGCTGAACCACAAAACGGTCCAAATTATTGCGAAGCAGATAATCTACTATGACGAGGTTAAAATTTTAGTAATACATTTTTTCTGAAATTTCTACTTATCACTAAACCATCAGATGGAGAAAAAAATGTCTTTAGGAAAGTTTGGTCGTGCTGTGATTTCAGGTGTAGGTGGCATATAACCTTATTATTGTCCAGCCTACTTGAAGGCATAATATGAGGGAGTGTTATATGCTGCATGCCAAATATTAAAATTAAATTATAAATAATAGCAGCATCAGGATTCGATGTCATCAAGGAGCACTAGCGCCCTCTAGTAGTTGGCGCCCTCTTGTCACTTCCTCCTGGGTGGTGTGGTGGTAGTAATGTGAAAATTGAAAAATGCCACAGTAAATAAAATTTAAAATGCAATATGGCATTCTTGTTGTTATTTTCATAAAACGTACCAGAAAAGTTTCTTCTAGGCAGTAGCGGATTGGGTGACTTACGACCAGTACCACCGTTCGACTTACGACCAGTGGTCGAACAGTGGTAGAGGTCATAAGGGGCCATTCAAAAATTATGTCACACTTAGGGGGGTGGGTGGGTTGTTTGTTTTTTGTGACAATTAATTGTGACCAAGGGTTGGGGGGTGGTTCGGTAATGTGACATCACACAATAAAAATTTATTTCAAACGGTAAAAAATATGTGGTAAGATTTTTTTTATTTTTTTAACATTTGAAATTTTGAATAGCAATTGGGAAAAAAGATTTGGGTCCTGTTTAAAATTAAGTTTTTTAATATTTTAAGGTATTTTAACAAATGAAATTATAAAAGAATACAGAATTATTAAAAAAATAATTGTGGGGGGGAGAGGTAACCGACGGGTTGTGACATCATTATGGATGAGGTGTAGTAAAATTTGTGACAATTGTGATAAAAGGGGTTTTTTGAAAAGAGGCAAAAAAGTGTGACAATTTATGAATCACCCTTAAGTCGAACAGTGGTACTGGTCTAAGTCGAACAGTGGTACTGGTCGTATAAGTCGAACAGTGGTACCGGTCGTAAGTCAAACAGTGGTACCGGTCGTAAGTCGAACAGTGGTACATGTAGTAAGTCGAACAGTGGTACAAGTCGTAAGTCGAACAGTCTTGGATGGTGGAGTTGGTAGTTCAATTAAGTTTTATAGGAATTTGTAAATAAATGCAATTTTCAAAAAAATACTTAAGTATGTGGAAAAACGGTACAATTATATTTTTTTATGAAACAAACAATACATTTTTGCATTTTCCCACTTGCCATTGGGCAAGCTGACACCCCTTCCCTCACCCCCTTCGCATGACACTGATCTCACGAATTTTTTAAAATTAGCGCTTTAACCTGCAGCAGACGACAATTTCGAAAATGAAGGTTTTAAAAGCGCTCTTAAAAGCGGTCTCAGGATGATCAACAACGCTGTGGTGTTGGCGCTAGTATTGCTGTTGCATTCAAAATACAAACGCATTCGTTAACATTTCCAATGTGCCCTTACTGCCCTATGATATAATATAGCATCTAAACCAGGGGATGGCAAATAGGTTTTGGAAAAATGCCAGATTGAAATATTTTTTTACAGTAGCAACCATCACAAATTCGTAATTAAACATGGTTGCATGTATACAAAGTTTTTCATGCTTTTTGCATGTATATGTCATGGGGATAGAGCCCCAAATCGCTGGATTGTTAATTGTGACGTCAAGTCACTTAAAATTAGACCACCTGGTTTATCCCTTTCAAATAAAACTGGAGACATAGTTTTAGGATTTGTCATATGAATTAACGAAACCATCGTCTGTATTTCCAGAAATTTTGGTATAACTGAATACATTTAAAAATCGAGCATTACCTGTATTAATAACGATCGTAACATCTTGTCACTTTGATCCCGTAATTAAAGCGGGCAATATATTAATTAACTAAATCTACGTTTAAGAAATATTGGTAACTTAATTTATTTCGGAAGCCATTTAAAAATCAAGAGATAGATATTTGTATGTAATGTTCAACCCCTTCAAATTGTAAAATAATTTAGTTATTAATTACAAGTGATCACACAAAATTTACGAGTGTGCACATGAAATGTCACACAGGGCCGAATTTGGCCCGCGAGCAATAATTTTCCGACCACTTATCTTAACTATGCTGTATAACATATTAGAATAAAAACTTTGAAACTTTAAATACTTCAATATTTCAAGTATAACTTCAGCACTCGAGTGCATTGGCCCAAGTTTGATACTCATTATGTATTCAACTTAAACTATGTATATAGTATGATTCCACTACAATTGTAATCAGTATTTCTATACTCATGAGTACAATTTGCCCAACTGTGCTCTACATGCTCCAAATAATTAGCTGACAGAAAAGTAAACTAGCATAAGCTATTTTAAAAAAAGCAATTATTTTTTTGTTTGGTTTTATAGAAACCGGACTTGAAAGACAAACGTGATGAATTTAAATTATCATAATGTTACCCGGTTTGTATATAGTATATGAACTAGTGCGGTGTCCGTGTAACCTTTGGAAAACAAATCATTTCAAAATTTCTCCTTATCTCACCAATTACCGATTTAAAATTTACTACGAGGCAATAGGTTTATGGCAAGTCTTGTCATCAATTGGCAATGGTAGAAGTACATTTTTTTAAAAAAAAAATATCGCTCCACCGACTATTAGGAACAGTTAAATTTCGTGCTGATGTACTCTTTGGTATGTTAAATTACACCAAGTTACAGAAGGATATATCATATTTTACAGTCAAACATTAATGTCTACTCATTTGCAGGGAGTCGGTAGGTTTTTCTGTCCTCCCCCCCACAATTGCTTTTTTTTACCTCAAGGCACTGCGAGCACTTCTTTTAACATTTTAAAACCACATACAACTTGTAGAAACTGAAAGTGTGTTGAAATGACGGGTTTTCAAAGGACTGCCGAAAACCACGCTTTACATGTTATACAAATTGTAATGCGTGATTCCCAAACTAGAGTAGTTGGTACCTACAGCATAGGGAGGGCATCATTTTTAGTAGCCCAGACAAGGCAGCCATTTACAGCGACCTTTTTATGTTGAAAAAAGTGTAATTTGTCAATTTATTTTTATGGCGACCACACCGGTTGCGCATATTTCCAGGGGTGTTTATAGGGCTGCCAAGGTGCCAAGGTGAAACAAAAATTATGGTCACGTTGCTTGTTTGCGAAGAAAACGTTAACATGCATCGCTAATAAGGGATTCTTTGTCCTGCCTTAACGGAGTCGTCTGAATAAACAAACCATTAGGATTTAATGACGGCGTAAACAAGTATAAGCGCCGAGCAAATGTCGTATCTTGATGGGAATTTTATGCAAATAATAGAGGAGAGCAAATTGTGCCTGTAAAATTGTGCTCATTTCATTAGTGAAGAGGCTATTACAGATCATAAACTCAATGATTTAATGTAGCAGAATGAGGCAATCCATTTGCCGACATGCAAAATGCAATTATTGCAAATGCCAGAATTGTAGCCCATGAAACCATCTAAAATATTATACGTTCTCAAAAATAAAATAAAAAAAAATAAATTAACGTTTAACAAAAATATAAAAAAGGCTTATAGAAATATATTGCTTGGAAACAATCTGGGAATCGGTAATATGATCCCAACTCTTGGATATCTATAACTTAATTGTAGGGATCATTGAAAAGATAACGTCCATATATTAAGTGAAATGTTACAAATTTAAACTTGACTTAATTTTATTAGATCAACCGGTGTAATTTGGATTTTATAAAAAATTGTAGATGTTGGTGGTGTTTTTTAATGGCCACCCATCCTTTTCAAAAGTATAATTAAATATGCATATTTGCAAACTGTTAATTTTAAATTTTTTGAATAGTGATGAGGTTAATGATTAAAATTGTGATAGTCTTTAAGTTACATTGTAACCATTTTAAGTGCCTGTACTGTGACGATTCTACATGTATCTATCTGTACCAATAAATAAATAAATAAATAAATATAGCTGAAATTGTTTGTCAATATGAAAACATGTTTATATTTTTGGGACAAGTTTATACGTACTCTGTATTTCTTATCATCAAACAGAGTCAGATAAATTTCAAACAGAATAATCACAGTCTTAAGCTTCAATAATAAAAATGAAGTTAATGAACAATCATGGCGTTTACTGGAAAATGCAACAATGGAAAATCGTAAGTGCCATTTCAACATATTTTGAATTTGACATAAGGGGTAATCAAACAGATCCTAAAATGTTGCACATGTCTGTAGTGTATCAGTTAATTGGGGCCATAGTATGTATGTGCTGATCCAGTTTTTAAATTGACGCTTTCTAATTGGCTGGACTTACTGCGTTGGGGCTTGTAGAAGTACTGGAGAAAAAAAAGGAGGTTTTTATTGAAAGTTGCTCACGCAGTCCATCTTGGCAGGCCTTTGCAAGCTGCATTTGTGGCCATTTCACAAAAGACACTCAACTTGTGGACCTTTGGCCAAATGCAAATAGTCCAACTGCATGCCCAAGTGAAAAGTTCGGAACTGGGTCAAATCTCGAAAGAATAAAAATATCGAAAATTAAACCTAACCTAACCTTAACACTTAACTTTACTGTCGATATTTTCCTTTTCGAGATTTTTTTCACTCGAGATTTTGCCTCTCGAGATTATTTTTAAGTTATTTTATATTTCGAGATTTTGATCTAGCACGGAAAAGTTTGTACCCCTTTAGTCATTTTAATGGTTTGTCAGTTTTGTTGGACTTTTTCATTATCAAAATGACTTGTATAAATTATGCCTACTAAACAAAACGTGCACCAACTGAAACAACATGGCTCCTTGGTTGACATGAAGAGCTTTCTAGCAAAGGAAGGCATTCCAGGCACCATGACAAGCGTTTTTTTTTTCTTTCTCCAATAGACCCATACCAGCTTTGAGCTTTTAAATCTCTTCCACCGTTTTATTTGTGAAGCATCAGGCGTTCTTGTGAATACATGCAGTCTAGCCGCATTTAATGCGCTGGAGAGGATGACGTATTAAAGTGCAGACACTTCTCTTTTGTACTCTTGCGTGTTGAAAATTGGCGCAAGAGACAAATGGCAGTGCCAAGTGGAACTGATTACAAGGACTGATAGGGTAATGAAGTGGCAAGCTTACTTGACAACACATTGAACACAGCGGAACGCGTTGAATGGATTAACATCGTCGACTGCAATGTCGCGAGGGCGCCAATCAAATGTATACGCAACGCAGCGTTTACATATACTACTTCTTAGCAAGGGATCTTATACGACGATAAACAATGTCACTACAATGGAATTTCGGGCAATGATTTAATTGCGATGGTTTCAACTAAGGATAAGGCAATGATTAATGGTAGACCTTGTCGAAAAACATGGCAGAGTACTTTTTAAATTATCATCCGTGTTTTTCTTGCTGCTGCTGCTACTACAGAAGCAGGGGATGGACAAAATACTTTAAATACTATGAAATTTAGGAAGTACACACTACATTGAAAGAACTTCAGGTGACAACAATGAATGTTTCCCCCCTTTTTGTTTACATGTAACTACTTGTATGATATTCCTAAAAAATGGTATAAAATTCCAAAGACTGGTATAGAGATAACAGAGAATGGTATAAAAATATCAAAGAATGGTATATAGACACTATAGAATGGTAAAAAAACCAAAAAATAGTATACAGAATCACAAGGAATGGTATTCAAATCCTAAAGAAGGGTTTTTCAGAAAAATCTCAAAGACTGGTATAAAAATCACAAAATGGTATAAATATCCTTAAAGGGTTTTTCATGAAAATAACAAAGACTGGTATAAAAATCCAAAACAGTAGCATACAAATCCCAAAAAATGGTATAAAAGCATAAAGAATGGTATAAAAATCCTAAAAAATGGTATTAAAATCCCAAAGCCTGGTATAAAGATACCAAAGAATGGCATACAATTCATAAAGAATGGTATAAATATCCTAAAGAAGTGTTTTTCATAAAAATCCAAAAGACTGGCATAAAAATCCCAAAGAATGGCATCAAAATCCCAAAAAAATAGTATAAAGACAAAGAATGGTATAAAAATCCTAAAAATGGTATAAAAATCCTAAAAATGTTATAAAAATCCCAAAGAGTGGTAAAAATTCCCAAAGAATGGCATACAAATCCCAAAAAAATGTACAAAAGCATAAAGAGTGGTATACAAATTTAAAAAGTGGTATAAAAATCCCAAAGAATGGCATAAAAATCCCCAAAAAATGTATAAAAGTATAAGAAAGAAATGGTATAAAAATCCCAATCAAAGGTATAACAATCCCAATGAATGATTAAAAATCCCAAAGAAGGGAATAACAATTTCAAAGAATTGTATAAGAATCCCAAAGAATGGTATAAAAATGTGTTTAGTTCATTGTCTATGTTTATTTGTTTCCAACACCTATACTTTCTGATACCATTGCGAATTTTGTCTGATGAGAATTATTGCTACAACTTGTAAGATGCTGATCTTGAAACAAAGTTTTGGAATGATCAGTCACATTTAAAATGACACCCATTGTTTTCAAGATTTAAAGATTGATTCGATCACTTCAGTTAATAGGACTTTGAATCAAAAGCAGCATCAGATACAAAATCAATGGGGGAAAAAAAAGACAACATGTGTGAACTCCCTGATCTACCGCTTGTGTTCTTGACTTAAATTGACTTCAGCAATGTCATGAGAGAATTCTATTGTTACGAATGAGTCTAGTTTTAAATAACGCCCCATGGTGTCATCATCAACATTTTCAATGTGCAAAGAACATAGGATTGAAATCGTATATGGGTCATTTTTAGGAAAATACGTTAAACTTCAGTTTGTTGGCTAATTTTGAGTCAACGCTTTTTTTTTGCAAATGTCAGCAAAGGATTTTCCATCCCTCTATACGGCAAGTGTTCTTTATGAAAAATCTCCATCTGCAAGGCTGATGCAATTGCGAAAACCTAATGAAATCGAGCATGAATGATGAATCGGGGACACGACTCTTAAAATTTCATTGCCCAATTCCAAAGTCAGTGTTGTGGAATTGACTTTTTTTTTCGTTCGTTCGTTCATTTACCATTTATCGTTGTTGCATGCTAATGCATCACATGTACGGCATTAACGAGGGCACCCGATGACGTGAGGGCCAGGTCACCCCCTTCTGGAAAAAGGCAAGAGGCATGCATGCGTTACACTAATGCAGACGGCAATATATTTTAACTTAGCACTCTCTGGAATATACACAGTGAAAAGCGTGCTCCGTATAGAAAAACAATGTTTTCCAATACATTACTGCCATTATCCTGCGTCACCAATTTCAATCAGAAAAACCGAAAAGCTCTTTGGCGACATAATGCGGCCAGATCTCTGTCAGTGTAAAGAAGACAAACTATTTAGCATTCAAGAGCGAGATTTCTATAATTGAATAATAGATTGTTCAACGAGGAAAAGAGAAATGCATTACATTAATCAATACCAAAAAATTTAACTTGATCTATAGGCTTTCTAAAACCCTGTATGCAATAGGGCTTAAGATTGTCTCGAAGATACGATATGCTAGAAAAGCACCGTTTTTACACATTACTCAAAATTCGTAGTTCAATACAAAGCTATATATAAGATGACCATCGATATAAATAAATCTTACATAATGTGACAATATTTAGTAACCGAAGCACTGGCAAGCATAGCAATTATGTTATGAGTGATTGCCTTCCTTCAAGGGACAAATGGTTCATTTTGGCTCGGAACTCCAATCCCATTTTAATTGCAGTAAATACCTTAATGCCAAACTACTCCTAGCCTCATAATTAATGCAGTATCCATTTAGTAAGTTGCGCAAAAATACTAACATTAATCAGAAAGACATATAATGTTTTCAAACAATAACTATACAATTCACAAACTATTATATAAGTGGCGTGGCAATTACTGTTCGTTTCTTGCCTTGTCATGGACCCTCTTATGGCAAATGCACTCGAAGATCAAGCATTGGCTATCGGATCTCATCTGACAGGCTTTCGTGCAAAGAGTGTTTAAGGTCTGGTTAATCCATCGAGACCCTTCTAGTTGGTCTTTCCAAATCCCATGCTGGTTGTTACATCTGACAGTGGAAAGAAAGGTTCGTTCCCCTGAAAATTTCTCCTAAAAGTCAAGATAGACAACTTTTCTAATGTATCAGACCAATTAAAGGAAAACAATAAGGTTGAGGTTCTAAATTCAGCATTAAGAGCGTCTAATGCCGTGTTAAACAGCGAATAAATGCACATTGTCATTTGATTAGAATAATCCGTACAGGAAATGACCATATACTGTATTATAATGAATAACAATTAGTTTTTCTATCACTATAAAATCTCGAATATTTTCTGCACTTAACTATAAGTTATTAAAGGAAAACGTGCATCAAGCATCACCTTTAGGAATAAGTTATTTCAACTTTTATTTGAAGTGAAAATATGTGGCAGTCATAGGTAACCACCACCAAGAACAACATCAAGACTTGTAAAGCTTTTACCAACTTAGTAGAAATTCTTGTAACCTTTGCACCCTTTGGAAATATTAGCTTCTGGAAAATGGCAGTAACATTTAATAGTGGCCTACAGTTTGATGAAAGCCTGTCTTTATATAAGGCATGGCCACGAAAAATGCTATTATGAAAAATGCAGTACCATATCCTGCATTTAAAACGACAATCTAGTGAAAGAGTCAATGTTTGAATGGACTGTTCATTCTATATTTATGTCTAAACTCCAAACAATAAAATATTCAGTTGAAGATGAAAGGAAATCCGAAATTCGTTGCCATTTCCCAATGGCACTTAAATGGACATTGGTCACTCTGGCATTGTTTTTTAAGCCATTTATCACGTGAGTAAAACATCCTTTTAAAAAGGAGAAAAGTATATTTTTTTACAAAATGTAATAGACCATTATTTGGTTTTGTGCAGAATCATAGTTTATGTCAACCTGAATAGAAATTCATTTAAATTAAGAATAAATTCATGGTCAAAAAGTTGAACTATATTTACATATATATATTAATAGGATGTCTCACATAGAACAATAAGCTGATTCTAAATCTAACCCGAACAGACAATGGAAATCCAAATCATATATTTAAGGGGAATAAATCCTGTTTTGGAAATTTGAAACATTTCTCAAAAGATTTTCAATCAACCAATACACACATTAGGAATATGCTCTCAGCTTTTGTGGTTTAGACCCCAGAATCAAAACAAATATTAAGATGATGAATTAACGAAATATGTATTTTTAATTTTTTTAATTTTTTTTTTTGGTAGGCAAGGATGGAGGCCTATCTGGAAGCGTGGCATATCCTGCTGATGAAACATTGCCGCCTATTTTATCAACGGTGTCGATTGGAAAAGTAGCAATATTTAGGGGTAGAGATGAATAATAATTGAGGGTGTAAGACAATGTTGAAGCTCTTTTTAAATACCCTGCAACTAAGTGAAAAATTTCAGAGGAGGGGGTGAGGCAGGCTCATTCGTTACGGCGTTGTTCCTGGAACAGTGATTAAGATGAAAAATGTGCCGAGGGTCTTGTCGTCTGTCTGCGATCAGGTGCCGCTGCAGGCTTTCCAATAATTAAATGAGTTGGGCTGAACGATCAAAAAATGCAAAGTACCTCATTAATAAGCCCAGGGAACAGCGCGAAGGTGGCGAACAAACTTCAACGATGTCAAACCATGGAAGAGAAACGACTGACGGGAGATTTGGGACTTGAATTTGGTAAATTGGGTTTTCAGCTTGTCTATGCCATTGTGAGCAAATAAAGCCACCTAAAGATACTCATTTGTTAGCCGTTTGTCAACCCAAAAAATAACACGATTTACGCCGAGCTACATCAACGTTACACTGAGAAATGTGGGTCTAACAAGGCTGATGAGCAATTAATATAATTACCATAAATGCAAACACGGGCTTATCAAAGAATCTGTGATCAGTCTCAGTACAGACCAACGAACCATTCAATTTATAACTACAAGTTTTTACAGGAATAGTTGAGAAAAAAACCTGAGTGATAACTTGTACTTGATGACAATCATTGATACGTTATATCTGAATAGAGTAGTTAATGAAAATTAATGCGAAAATAAAGGAAAATAATTTTAGTATACAAATTTTCTTTCTTATGTCTGAACTCAACAAAAATTTGAGAACTATTAAACTTGCCCCTCTTAAATGATGAAACATGGATTTCACATAGTAAATAGAACGCTTTGATGTAAAAACATTATTATAAATTTAAATATGTATTTTTCACCAATAGAAGAATGTTACAACATCACTGTGACACCACAGAACCAACATTTTACTTAAAGACGCGACCCCTGGAATAAATATAGAACATCTCAGAAAAAGAGCATGCTCAATTACATAAGAATGATTACTTTCCAGATAGAAATATGGGATGTAACGATAAACAAAGTTGAAAACAGAACCATGGTGTCACTGAAACTGCGTACAGAAGTTGGAAACAAGATTCCAACAGGGAGTTCCAAAATTTCTAGATGAAATGTCGAGAGGAACAGACTTCTGTGTTCAAATATGATTTAACTATTACTTCTACAAGATTACTTAGGATAACGATGATGTATATGTGCATATCGTTGGAAATTCCCCAAAAACTAAAACATTTCCCATACTTTTTCACTTTCGTCAACTCAATAAGCATGACCTCATTAACCAAATTTAGCTCTTGCTTAACTGTGAAGCGTGTAACTACAGTGAATAAAAAAAAAAGATGGCGAGCATCCCAACCGTGTGTTGTTACTTGTGGAAACATTGACAAATGAGTATCCCACCAGCATCTTTATTTCTTTGCCACCCGGGCTTCCATCCAGTATACAACCATCTCGACATAGAACAAGCTCAAGTATGAAGATTCAGTTTTGAAACATCGAATCTCCAGGATGCAGAGAGACATTTGAAATATCGCTCTTGTAAATCCTCCGTTTCCAACCATGGATAAATGCTCTTACACAGGACGATAATCACCTTGTTGACAAATGACAGGTCATAAGAAACTGCATGTGAGCGTCTAACCAAGAATAGCTGCAAAGTGATATATGGATGCCGCAATTTAGATAATAGGCAAAATCCTCCAACTTCACATTAATGGGCAGCCTGCATTTACTCGGAGGTTTTTGAATGCGGAGAAGAGGCAGTCATATTCGAGAACATTCAATAATGTTGACACTTCATCTGATAACAATTTAATTACGAGATATAAATAGTGGGTGCCGAAAGCGATGGTTTCATTTCACACAACAGAACCTCTATAAGGATGATCTTCTGGATACGGCTTTAATGAGAACTGACATGAAATCGCTTGACATGGCAATCATTGGCTATTGGCGCTTTTCTAGTGGATTACATTGAAGTATATAAATCAAACTGCTAAAATTCAGAGTTTGCACTACGTATTCTGGTGCTCATTTTGAATCTGCAGTCTGAAAAGTCAACAACATGAAACTAAGCAGAACAATGTTCTGTTGGTCAGGTCGGATACACATTCCACTCTATAGCTACAGGTATTATGAAAATAAAATACCTTGTCAAAACAAATATATTCATAAAAAATGATTATCTACCATTTAATGTAGAAATATTTCGATTATTTTATAAATGTCCAGTACATTTCTGGGACAATTTATAAACCTAATGAAGGTCTTACAGGTGTGCTGAAGGAGATTACCGAAGGTTCAAAAATGCACCTTTTGTTTGCTAAATTGCAAATTGAAAGCAAATGACATTGTTCATCAGTCATCAGAGCGACATTTATTTATTCTAAACCTGAATAATTTAAAAAAACTTTAAACTATACATTTACCACTTTCATTTAAACTGAAGCTACAGAGTTTGGATGAAATTTCATTAGTTTAGAAGGTATTTAAGACATGCATTGGACTATAGGGCTTTTGATACAGAGTGTGTTTGGCCACATCTTTTTGAACTACATTAGAAATAAGATTTTGGCTGAAATAACTGTGAGTATTCAAGTAACTAGCAGTTAAAATGTAAAGGGCATTGAAGACATTGATAAAATTAAGTCAATCTTAGTATACTATTGCATAAATATTGCAGTAATGAAGCTTCTTCCTGTAAGCTCATGTATAGTTTAGAAAGTTTGAGAATATAGCTAACCTACTATGTTATGTATCTATCTAGTGTTTCAATTATTTTTTCAATAGCATGCATGAGCCGTACAATTACATGAGAGTACCATATTGCATTAAAATAAAAAAATTCTCAAATATCTGTTCACATTCTGTATTTACACGTTCATCCTTTCCAAACAAAATAACAACGTAGCAAAGGGCTATTGTTTCTTCTCTAAACGATTGCTGAGATCTTGACCCAATCTCTCTAGCCGCACAAATTACTCGCCACTATTTCAGGCTTATGTCAAATTTAAACATATAAAAATAAACCTTTTTCATCGAATCTGTATGGTGTACGAGAAGAGAAAATCTGCTCCACATTTCTTGTGCAAATAAATTCTCTATGTCAACGTTTCCATCTGTCTGTCGCCGTTGACATACCTTTAACTGAATGGGCAGAAATTTATTGCACTGAGAGTTGAACTCTCCAGAGGCGTATGGAAAAGGGGAAAAACAAAGGGAAAAAAAGAAAAGCGAACAAAAATTATTCACAGCTTTGTCGATATTTCACTCATCTTGTTAGAATTGGATAGCAAACTGATTCAATCGTCTTTATCCTATTCACTTTGTAGGAGCTCGCAGCTATATCATACTCTCAGAAACTGAGAATCCTCATGTTAGCCACACATATGTACGTGTGGGCAGAAAATAAACAGTCGTTGGCAAATGGACAGCATGACAAATTGTCATGATTTTATCCTCGACCAACTTTATCATTGGCCTCATAAAGTAGGTATTCTATACTGGATGTTGGCACTAGAGAGCTCAATTTACAAAGGGATAGAAGACAACGTGCTTTGTTTGCTTGAAAATTAAAACCTTGATTAGTTTGAAATAGAGCCCTGTCTGCAAAGAGTGATGTCAAATTAGTCCCAAGATACCCAACAATGCCCTCTTTGGCAATATCGTTGGTTACATTTGCAGTGATATTACAAAACAAACGCTATGCAACATGTTAATTACACCATACTGAGTTATTAATGGAAAACGTATTCGTGGGATGGACTATTAAAAGTGTCACGGGACTAAAACAATTTAAAATTAGCTTATAGTTCTTCAAGGCTTCGAAGAAATAATTAAACAAAGGGTTGAGCTATATCTACAATGTTATTTTCAAAATTTAAGTCACGATTTACCAAAGTTAACATCCGGTTTTCGCTTTACTGAAAAATGTTTCAAAATTACATCCAAACTGTACTTCACGTTTAGCTAATGTTTTCATTAAATTGTGAAAGATCTGATAAAAAAGCATTCAGAAAAGATAATTAAAAAGGAAGTACTGAAACAAACTTAAATTTCATTTCAGTAAGACATATGAAGAAAAAATTACATTTAATATAGTTACAGTTTGTGGGTATATATCTGAAGTTAATTTTACTATTGAATTATCCACAAAGATGGATAAGCAGTAAGAAACTAAAACATAATTAGGTTTAAATGTAAAAAAATTAGTATGTACATCTCCTTTACCCATGGTTCGCTATTAGACATGGCATTAAGAGGCAGCCTAATTCCATTCCCACCCTCATCAGCCATAACCGAAATGAAGGGTGTTGATGAATCGTTCAGACTCATTTCGATACAACTGTCAACGCAGCTCTGTGGGATTTGTATGGATTTCTCGGATCCTGGTGCTCTGGCTAAGACAAATTGCGAAACTTTCAGGTATAAAAGATTGCTATTGTTACTTCAGCAAAAGCTGCATATAGCATAGTATGTTTGCCCATATTCCTAGATGTAAAGACACTTTTCCCACTTAAAGATATAGTACATGTACAATAACTAAAGATATGTATATGAGATTAAATCACTAGTCAAATTGACATATTATTAATTTGATTATATTTACACAAAGGAAATAAAGTTACTAAGTGTTACTTACAAAAATATGTACTATTATTAGTTCATATTCATTTCTTAGATTTATATATGCAAAACGCTAGCATGAGATTGATAAATAAATCTTGCAGATAAAACTCGTATTGGAAAATAAGCATTGGTATTATACACTTGAGTGAAGTATAGCATGAAATTATGGTAAAAATCGTAGAAAAATCGATATGGAAACGGATAATCATATACCGATACAAACATCGATATGCCCATATCGTTATATATGCTCTATATATGGCTACACCTTCCATTACATAGTATGTTGGATATAGGAAACGACATATGGAAAACATAAGAAAAGGCATATATCGCACATAAATGGTCATAAATTGTATATGCCATATATATGTACATGTACGGCAAATATGTGCGTTATTAAAAGAAAACCGCCATAGATGGATTTGCAATTAATTTAATAATTTTCACTTATATTTTGTGTTCCAAGTAAAACAGTGTGTTTTAAATATCCAGTTTTTGTGTTCCAATTTTCTAAATGTGACTTGCAGTTATTTAAATTACATAAACTACTACTCATTGCTAACTAAAGCAATAATATTGTATATGTATGACACCAATTTTAACACAATTGGAACCAGTCATGCATTTGAAAATCAATAATACTATACTTGGTGCTATGTATTTTGAATGGATTTGATTGGGTCGAAATAATCATCATTGTGTCTGCTCAAGTCAAGCCTACATTAATCCCGATTGTAAACCGAATTAATTTGTGCACCGAACAGATCCTATAGTACACGATCAAGGTTTTCTAATATCAATCTTCTAAAATGCCTACGCCTATAATAATTGTAACAAGCTTTAGCTTGAGTTAGGACTACATGTGCAAAAGCTCTTCCTTAATTATACGGGCAAACCATTTCCAATCAGACAACTTTCAAAGGACGTTCTTCAATGCCACAAGCAACGTTGTAATGTTCATTAATGGCTATGGAAATTCGAGTAAGCCTTTGTCTAGAAATTTGGTGTTCTCGTTTTGTTTTATGCATGGTATCCTCATTAAAATGATGGATAACGCATTCAGTTGAACGCTTAACGCGGTAAATGTTATAAATTCAGATAAGGTAGCTGCTAAATGGGAAAGCCGTTCAGACTGACACGCATTAAACAGAATGAATTGCAGGGTATTTATTATACACAAAGTTCATAACAGTCTCTGGTCATTTCTGACTCTTTATTTATTTGATTAGCCCGACGATAACTACACGAGTAATCTTCGTTATTCATCATCCCCTCCACGATTTGTTATCTACTTTGCAAAAATACTCTACAATCAACTGCTAAGTTTCCATTACGCGGAAATGCGAAAAGCTTAATGAATTTCCTCAGATTTGTCAAAGTGTCATTTATTCGTCAGGTCTCATTTGCATATTTGGGCGAGGGATTTGCACTGCCCTATAAATCAGTAAACAAAATCACTTAGCCGTATATGAGAAAAGATGAATAAACACAACATAAGAGATGGATAGAGAAAATTGAAAACGAAAATATATAATGGGTAAACACAAAAGAATTAGCGAAACCGCATCGTTTCATACTTTTTAAGCCAAATTTATTTTTTGGAAAAATACACGACTATAACAAGATTATTTTAATGATCAGGCATGGATCATTTAAAGTGATCGATTCATTTATTTGTATCACGGAATGAATTTTTTCCTAGATGAAAACCGATTTGGATAGAATTTATGCAAGAATATTTAAATGAGCATGTGCGCATGCGCTCACTTCTTTATCTAGCCGAGGAAAAATTTACGTAAATTCCAACTCTTAGCAAGCTTCTTAGCAATTCCAGAATGCAAAAGTCAAAGTTTATTTATATATAGTAAGGGTTTGTTGTGACATTTGGACAAAAATATACCCTGGTGAAAAAAACAATATAGATTTCTATTGTTATTTGGAACGTTAGTATTGTTTTGTATTGGTATCAATAGAAAATTTCTATTGGTTTTATTGGTTTCAATTGTTTTCTATGGTTTTCTATTGTT